>BPLR01019374.1:0-285668 GCA_021605095.1 Caerostris extrusa
TACCTTTTTAAAAAGTTCTATGGGGCATATCAGGGAATCGAACGATCTGCATATGGAGTAGCATACTTTACCACAGGATAACATGTAGAGCCTTACTATAGGTTTTTATAATATAAAATATTTTTTTAGAGTGCAATTTATAAAATATGGTATGTTTTTTGTTTTTTTTTTAAAGAAAAAGTTTTTTTTTTTTTTTGAAAAAAAAAAAAAACCCTAAAGCTTGCATTGCAGGCAATTTTACAAGAAAAATTTTTGTTTTTATACATAATATTTTTGTTCAGTGTTATAATGAGAATATAAAAGTCTACAGAATTAATCAAAATCAAATTTCAATTTACATGTAAATATAAAAAGATAATAAGACTGAATAAATATAATAAATAAATATAAATTATATAAATAAATATATGTGTGGAAATAATATATCAATAATAAATATATATATAAGTAAATAATATTATGATATTAAATAATGAATATTTACATATATGAATTTAAATGTGAAAAAAATATGACGATTATTATTTGGCATCAAATTTTTGTTATTAGGTACAATTCTAAATTGATATAAATTTATTAAATTTTTGATAGAAACATTTATAAGAAACTAATATTTTCACTTCTTTTGCTGTCAAAAAAATATAATATGAAACAAAAATTATTTATTTATATTATAAACGTGCATAGAAAATGAATTCTAAAAATCATAAAAATCTCATTTTCCTACTACTTTCTCATTTTGCTTACTATTTTCGAATCTCATTTGCCAACTGCTTTTTTAAACACGTGCTAAAGGGTAGAAATAAAAAAGAAAAAAAAGATTTGAACATTCTTATTAATGAATGTGTCAGTAAAATATTTAGTAAATGATGAAAAAGAATATTATTAATTTTCTATATAGAAATAATCAAAGCATGAATTGAGAACAGATTTACTGTAAAAAGTTTGTTTTTATCTGCAATATTTCTGTTCAATAGTATAATCAAAATATAAAAGCATACAAATTAACCAAATTCAAACAAAGTCCAATTATATACATGTGAAATAAAGATAATAAAACTGAATAAATATAATAAATAAATGTTTGTAATACAATATAGTTGCAGTAATTGTAAAATTTATAATTATTGCAATATTATTATTAAAGACAATATTATTACAACCTACAATAATTTGGCTAATAATATTGTAGTATAATATAAATTATATAAATAAATGTATAAAATAATACATTTAAATAAATAAATATTGAATGTAAATAGTAGTTTTTACATATACAAATTTAAATGTGAAAAAATACAATTATTATTGCCATCAAAGATTTGTTATTAGATACATTCTAAATTGATATAAATTTATTAAGAAATTTTGATAGAACATTTAGTAGAAAACTAATATTTTGCTGTTTTTGCTTTCAAAAGAATATAATACGAGGCAAGGTGTTTATTAAACGTGCATAGAATATGAATTCTAAAATCATAAAAATCTCATTTTCCTACTACTTTTGAATCTCATTTGCCAACTGCTTTTTTTAAAACACATGGTAGGAAGGAGAGAAATGAAAAGATAACATAGATTTGCATATTCTATTACGTCTAGAATGCGTAGATAAAATGAAGATAGAATAGAATGAACTTCATATTCTATAGATAGAATGGACTTCATATCATTAAAGAGAACATTCTTCGACCCTATTTTGTTCTTAAGTGTTCTTAAAAATACCATTTTCTATCAAAAAGGAAATGGAATAAATGAAAAAAAATAATAATAAAACACGATTTTCATGTAAGAACAAAATTTTAAAGTTTAAACTAATATGCGTAAAAGAAAATGGTTTACTATGAATGAGTAAAGTTGAAAATAATAATCTAAAAAGCTATTTTAAAAAGAATATGTAATATTTTCAAGGAAATGGTAGTATATATTTTTATACATGCATTCTTTTCGCGACATAAAAAGAGTTTTAAAATGAATTTTCACTTTCTTAAACAACAGCACTTCTGCGTAAATTACCCTTAAGGTAAAATTTATATTTTCACTTTTAAAATTTGAGAGATTTAACATGAAATGCTTTTGTTCACAATAAACTAGAAAAATCTGGATGCTTTTATGATAAAATCTTTTGACTTATAATGGTCAGAAATAAGTAGGCCATGGGGAGTTAGAAATTTCAGAAAAGAATTACTGTATAGATAAAAATATTTAACTCAATCAAAACAAGTAATTTAAATATTAATGAGCAAACTATATGGAATTGCCAAATATTTTAAAATTATCTTTCTTTTTTTTTTAATTACTATATTAAGGTTCCCCTATAAAATATTTCATATTCATATTTTTATTTTCTTTTTCATTTCGTATATCTGACAATATGTATAGTAGTACCACTCTTTATACTGACTGAACTTGCCCGGTAGGATAAAGTTAATCCTGTGGTATCATTCCCTTCGTATATCTGACAAGATATACGAAGTACAATAGTGCCCTCTTTATACTGACTGAACTTCCTCAGTAGAAATCAAGGATTGTCCTGTGTGGTGCCATTCCTTTTTCACGTACAGTATTGCCCTCTTCTAACAACACATAGAGATCAGTAGTGTACCATTCTTTCGTATATATGACAACACGTACAGTGAGGTTCCCTCTTTTTATACTGACTGAACTTCCTCAGTAGAGATCAAGGGATTGTCCTGTGTGGTACCATTCCTTTCGTATATATGACAACACGTACAGTAGTTGCCCTCTTTATGCTGACTGAACTTCCTCAGTAAAGATCAACGATTGTCCTGTGTTGGTACCAATTTCGTATATGTATAGTAGTGCCCTCGTTATGCTGACTGAATTCCTTTCGTATACTCTGACATTCCTTTCGTATATCTACTGTACAGTTGCCCTCTTTATACTGACTGAACTTCCTCAGTAGAGATCGAGGATTGTCCTGTGTGGTACCATTCCTTTCGTATATATGACAACACGTACAGTAGTGCCCTCTTTATACTGACTGAACTTCCTCCAGTAAGAGATCAGGGATTGTCCTGTGTGGTACCATTCCTTTCGTATATCTGACAACACGTACTGTAGTGCCCTCTTTATACTGACTAAACTTCCTCAGTAGAGATCAAGGATTGTCCTGTGTGGTACCATTCCTTTCGTATATCTGACAACACGTATAGTAGTGCCCTCTTTATACTGACTGAACTTCCTCGGTAGAGATCAAGGATTGTCCTGTGTGGTACCATTCCTTTTTCGTATATCTGACAACACGTACAGTATTGCCCTCTTTATACTGACTGAACTTCCTCAGTAGAGATCAAGGATTGTCCTGTGTGGTACCATTCCTTTCGTATATCTGACAACACGTACAGTATTGCCCTCTTTATACTGACTGAACTTCCTCAGTAGAGATCAAGGATTGTCCTGTGTGGTACCATTCCTTTCGTATATATGACAACACGTGTAGTTCCCTCTTTTAGTAGTTGCCCTCTTTTATACTGACTGAACTTCCTCAGTGAGATCAACGATTGTCCTGTGTGGTACCATTCCTTTCGTATATCTGACAACACGTACAGTAGTTCCCTCTTTATACTGACTGAACTTCCTCAGTAGAGATCAACGATTGTCCTGTGTTGGTACCATTCCTTTCGTATATATGACAACATGTACAGTAGTTCCCTCTTTATACTGACTGAACTTCCTCAGTAGAGATCAACGATTGTCCTGTGTTGGTACCATTCCTTTCGTATATCTGACAACACGTACAGTAGTTCCCTCTTTATACTGACTGAACTTCCTCGGTAGAGATCAAGATTGTCCTGTGTGGTACCATTCCTTTCGTATATATGACAACACGTACTGTAGTTCCCTCTTTATACTGACTGAACTTCCTCAGTAGAGATCAGGATTGTCCTGTGTACCATTCCTTTCGTATATATGACAACATGTACTTTAGTTCCCTCTTTATACTGACTTTCCTCATAGACTTTAAATTTCCTGTGTATGGTACCATTCCTTTTCGTATATATGACAACACGTACTGTAGTGCCCTTTATACTGATGAACTTCCTCAGTAGAGATCAATGTCCTGTTGGTACCATTCCTTTCGTATATCTGACCCGTACTGTAGTTCCTTTTATACTGACTGAATTCATATAGAGGCTACGGGATTGTCCTGTGTATTTAATTGTCACATCTTTATTTTTTATTTTTTTTCATTTACATTTAAATTTTTGTGTAAAAATTAAAAAATACAATATTTTTAAATTTGCATAATTTCACCCATCATAACGAATACCATTCATATAATTCATTTTTTTATTTTATACACAGAAGATTTAAACTTTAACTTATAATCGTATTAATTCCTATATTTGGAAGCTAATTTATTTTGCTGAAAAAATATAAAAAAGAGTTAAATCAAAATTTATTGTTCCGAATAAAATTTGAAAATTTTTAATTATTTTAAGAAATGCAAAATAACTCATATTTTATTAATTGAAAAGAATGTGAACTGCTAATCTTACTAATGGGATTGCAGTTTTTCTAATGGTGATTTGTGCAACATCATGATGAGAAGGACAAAATATTCGAATAAAATTTAAGGAATTTGTTATCCCAAACATGATAATCAATCTCCTTTTCCTACTTTGAAGGATAGATGGTGTTAGGGATAGAATCTATCTTATACGTGATAGAGATTTTGTAATCATGTCACTAGACACGATGTTCCTGTTGGATTCCCATTAGGAAGATTAATTCGATTTCGTGAACCAGGGAATTGACTCGTCTTCTCCAACCCAAAGATCTTCATTCAATGCTTGAAATATCGATAAACTGAAATTGAGAGGAATTTTATAGTTACATTATTTTTAGTATCTTTTCGGAAGTTGAAGTTTGGAGCAGATCTTTGTGTTGTGTCTACTCAGACTCTTGTTGTTGTGTCCAGCATGGATAACCATCATATATGGTCATATCCATGCAGGACATATCATATATGAGGATTATCATATATGATGGATGATCATATATGATGGATATCATATGATATATGATCATATATGATGGATATCATATGATATATGATCATATATGATGGATATCATATGATATATGATCATATATGATGGATATCATATGATTGATCATATATATGTATATACACTCATGCATATATGGATATATACTCATCGATATGACTAATACTCAGTGTCAGAATAGACATCCCATGGGTAGTCTACTTATAGATGGAGTGAAAGGAAGCTTCTGTTGTGATGAACCACCCGTAGGTAGAAGTCTGACTTGGCTCCGTGTCATTGAAGAAAGAGAACAGGCATTCGGAAGGTCTTTAAGGAGGAAATAGCGGGAACTACCGCCTTATTTGCTTATCGTATGGGTGTAAACCCTGAAAACTCCACTAGGTATTCCGGCTAATGAGGCAAGATGCCTGAACATCACAAACGCTAACAATCGTCGTTTTTTTTTGAAATAGTGTATATAACTAAGCCGCTAGCGGGTTGAACCTTGGTCTTAATTCTCACAGCGTCAAACGTTGCCACTGAGCCATGAGTTGAGCAGAGCAGACCTTAATGAATGTCACCAGCTCTTATTGTAAATAATCTTATACGATCCAGATAGGCCAAAGACGAGATTCATAAATACAAAACTCCTAAAAATAAACACACAAACTCATCGAAAGTTTTATTTTTGATAATCTCAAATAGGATTTAAGAAATGTTATTCGATGGAAGCCTTACAATGTAACACTTAGAGCAAAATGTTTAAACTTTACATCCCAATTCGAAATTGGATGGTCAAAATGTTCAGAAATAAATCTGGAAGTGATGGTTTACAGAATATTTTTGCTCCGAGAAAGTAGAACAACGATTCAGTAATTTCATCTTTTAAAAATATTAATAAAAACAATTGCAGATCATTCCATATTATACATTAGTTTTTGGTGAATCACTATTAAGATATTTAAGTTCCACAGTCTAGGTAACAATCATATAGAAATCTTTTCATCATGACTTTTTTAATGTGATGCGTTTATCTTTTAACAACTAAAAGTTAAAAAATTTAAAATCTTGAAAACTTATTTTAGAGAAGGAACTGCTTTCACAGGAGAAACACCCCTCACTTTAAATTCATGTGTGTTGTTTTTTTCATGAAGGGGAAGACATTAAACCGGAGAAAGAGAATTTCTTTGTCCGTTTCTTCCCGTCGTCCTTTCGAGACCTCTTCAGCTACGATCACACACTCATACCAGACGACATTGACAAGACGGATCACTCCAGCCACGGGGTAGTGTGAACGGGTGAGTTAACCTCATGGATCATATTCAATATTGATAATGAGCAGGTATAACATGCTCATAACCTTTCATGACTAAGATATAAAACGGATTCTAAGCAAAGCATTTTCAACTATTATAGATATTGCAGTCTAAGTTTATGCTTGTTTTCTCAGCATACCGTCATTTTACAGCAACGTTATAAATCTATAAATCATTTTATGCCATCATTCTAAGTTATGTACTGTATGTTAAAGTTCTGCACTCAAATTTATAATTGTATCCTGTAATGTGCAGGTTGTGCAGCTGTGTGTGGTTAGGTTGAGACTTGAGACACAGGTTGGAGAACTCACAGTTTTTGACACACGCACACACACATATAATTAATAAGACAACATTTAACACATTTAAAGAGATATAATTATAGTTTCGTGGAAAGATTCCACATCTAAGCAGAAAGCCCGATACTCAGCCACGCGCAGGATACTGAGATATACTTATTCTCCAAGTGAGAGTCTCTTGGACAACTGTTAGGCAGATTTGCGTTAAATATATTTCCTCTCGGAATGAGAGACTATAAACTAAATGGTTCTCAAAAAAAAGTGTGTGGTTGTTCAATACTTCCTCTCGGGTGAGACACTCGAGGCCTACTGATCATTTCCCTGATTGCCACAGGGGGCACTCTTGCAGTGTAGGAGAAAGCACGGTTACAATTACACTGTTACAAGAATCAATGAAACCAAACAATTTTGATAGTGTCATAGTAACTTTATTACATAAATATGTTAATAGAACTATGAAAAGACTCTAAAAAAGTGAATAAAAAAGACATTTAAAATGCAGAGCAAAGAATAAATAAATAATAATTATAAATTTAGATATAAATTATATAAACATCTCTTGAGACATATTGTAAGTATCATAATTATTTTAAAAAATAAGTTGTAAATCTTAATAAAAGAATGACCTTTATTACAGTAATTATTGTATATGCTGAAAGTCTGCAAACGCGAATTTAAAATATTTCATAATGTAATTTGAAAACAATAGTTTCATAAGTTAGAATAAAAAAATTTCTAAGTAGTTGAATAATTTAATAATGAACTAATATAATAATAATCATGAAATTAGTAATGAAAATTTTTTTATTTTTTTATAACAATAGTTATTATAATAGTTGTATATCTAACCTTTACAAAAATTTCAAATTTTTCCTTCATGAATAACGAAAAGCATAAACTAATTCGATTTCCTGCTTGACGTCTCATAAAAGAAATTGGATTTTTAGGAAATTCTATTTCTCAGAACTGAACCTGAATGAAAATCTTTATTTGTATTTCTCTTTCAGGACCCTGGGAAGCAGGTCTTCCTGCCGGGATGCGATCAAGTACACGGACGCGCAGCGGAGCCGCATTGTGTGGGAGATTCTGATACGGACGCCACACCAGGGAGACGGAAGAGCCAGCACAGGTTCGCTTGCTTTTTTTTTTTTTTTTTTTGTGATCGCTGTTTTGCATTTAAATTTCACTGCGTTGATGATGATATTATCGTAGTAAACGCAAGCGGATAATAACTTTAACAATCCATTGGAAAATTTGGAAAATTTCATTAAAAGAAAAGCCCATATCTCTATGCTATATACCCATATGGATGATTTTTACGTGGTAAAATCTGCAACGATTCCAAGATGATGGCAATGTAGTTAGATGTTACAGCACAAAGTCGTCCCCAGCATTTGGACCGGTATTTAGATTTACTGCGGACGGAAACAGCATCAGATTTGTCTCGTAGCTCTCTTCGTACCGGTACGAAGTTTATCGCATAGGGCAGATTGGTCTCCTATATGCTCGTACTCTATCTGGCAACAGTGGTCTTGTGTATGTATACTCCATATTTAAACCAATATCGTTTAAACCCAAGCTGAATTTCTGTTTATGATAAGAAAAACCCATTTTATACTATATACTTCATATTTAAACCTACATCGTTTAAATACCATCATACTAACCAATTGCGTTATTGATAATAAAAACGCATATCTTTTGTTTTATGCTATATATTTGTTTTGCTTCTGTCTCTTTCTTTGCCTGAACTTCATTATTAATTTATGGACATGAGTGTATATACCCCATATTTAAACCCATATCGTTTAAACACAAGCGTTATTGATAAAGAAAACCCATATCTTTATGCTATATAAAAACACTACGAGTGTATTTTGTAATACACTCTTTGAAGATTTGGTTTGGTTTGGCTTATCGCTCTACGGTCATTTTTTGCACACTTTAGGCTAATTAGACCGGGACCTACAGTTTAACGTGGATTCCAAACCACTCACAAACATCCATGCCACCGTCAGGATTCAAACCTGTTGCCTGTGAACTGTTTAAAGTAGTTTAGAATTAATAAAGAATTACGTAATTTCCTGTCTATAATCGGGGCCAGCGATATACATCAGCTCAGAATACTGCTTCGTCTAACTGAGTCCGTTATAATCCCCATAACGAAGCATGAATGCCGAGTGATTAGCTGAGTTTAGCTCCAAATGCCACAGGTTTCGCGTTCGAGCCCTGGCGATGCTATGGTTGTTTGTAATGGTTCGCACTCCACTTTTAACAGTAGGTTCAAAACTAATATGATCGTAGAACGTTGTGGGGATAGTGTTACTCGCTTCCGTAACTTATCTTCGAGCTACACATTCCCACTGGGTAGTGCTAAATGAGTAACAGCGATGCAACCCTATCTTAGGGCATAAAGATTAACTGTCTCTGTATTGCCAACTTCATAACAACAACATAATCCACATAACGTGCAGGTAATTTTATGCTTAAAAACATGAAAAATTCTTATAATTCTCAACGGCGGGGTTATTCACACGTAAAAAAGTTAGTAAAAAAAGGTTTCGTAATAAAAAATTATATTTATTCCTGGTAAATTCTTTTCATTAGTGCAACAGACCTACGATGGGTCAAAACTGTCTGCCCACTGGCAGATTTCGAGACAGGAGATTATTTTTTTTATTGCGTGAGGTTGTTAGCACTACGCCCAACAGTCGTATTAAATCAGTTTAAAGTGGATTCCGAACCACTACAGATACACCCACCGCCGGGACTCGAACCGAAATCTGTGGCATCGAGTGCTAGAACGCTACTCCCTTGTTGATCAAGCCTCTTTTCTGATCAATATCTTTTATATTTTAAAGATGCATTTATTTTTTTTACTTTTATACATCAAAAAAATATTCAAAATAATCGGTTGGGTTACACAAGTTACGATATGCATATTGAATTTAGAATTTACCGTAATAACAAACACATAATAGAGAGTTTTTGCATAACGTTTTTTTATCATCCGATATTTTTCTTCCTAACGCGCATGCTCATAGAAATAGCTCAGTAGTGCAGTATTACAGATATGCATGCGCAATAGGTATAGTGCTTCCTATGAACAAGTGCGCTAGGAAGAAAAATATCGGACGATAAAAACGTTATGCAAAAACTCTAATAACAATTTTAAAAAATTAAAACTATAGGGTTCCAATCGGGTAGGTATAGGGTTTTGTTTTCTTGAAAAATCTCATTTTCGCTTTGAAACAACATTGTCTTTGCCTTTATCAGACGATTTTTTAGAATAATTTTACGTTATTTAGCACGTGAAAGAAATTTAAATAAATATTATATATCAAAAATGGTCGTGAAAAAAAAATTTAAAAAGTTAATGTAGGAAAATTAAATATACCAATACTTAGTGAAAAGAAAACTTTTTAAAAATATTAACCAGTAAGAAACGTTGAATGGGCTCAAGGACAAAAATATTCATCAAGTAAAGAAAAATTCCGCTCTCGAAAACAATACACATATTTTTATGGGTAATAAAATATTGTCTGCTTTTTAACATAGACACAATCAAGTCGTTTATATTTATAGCATAAAACTAAAAAAATTATCTTATTTAAGATATTGTAAGTCAGAAAAGAAGTAATTGATTTGAGAATTATAGTGAAAACAAAAGAGATGATTTTTTTCCCACGATTTGTAATCTTTACATTTTCTAGAGTGGCAAAACCGTGACCTTCATTATTCATTTAGCTTTTTATACAGCGTTTTTAATTCTTACGTATAGTTTCATTTTAGGCATTTTTCATACATTACTCCTTTATGTTTTGATGCGCATCTAATTTTATCTACTTTTTGTGGTGGTGTTGGGCACTTTAAGCCTTAAACCCTAATATACAATAATTCGAACCTAAAACAAGAACACGCTAAACTGTCTTCCTAACGCAATAACCTAAATTTCGCAATAACCCATTTACCATAAAATAACTAAAAATCCGCAATACCCCATGCAACACATAAACTTACAGGTTCGAATGGCTTCAAAAACTTATACATGTTGAAAGGAAAACACATCCACATGAAATAAAGCACCAGCTAATTTCTTGATTAAAAAAACAAATAATATATTTATTAATATTTACAATTTAAATAGTTAAAACACGCCCTACAATTAATATTACACTCATGTCCATAAATTAAGGACAATGAAGTTCAGGCAAAGAAAGAGACAGAAGCAAAACAAATTTGACTTATTTGTAAAGTCTATTTATTAAACAAAAGGTAAAGAGCAAAAAAGATGCTATATGTTTGACATAATTAATAAAAATTGCGATTTTTACTCCCTGGAGCAAATTTCAAAAAAAAAGAACCTATTTACAAAAAACAGTATAACATGGTTAGTATGATGGTTAATATGGAGTATGTCTCCCGGACGATGCAATACAAGCCTTACAACGCCTAGGCATGCTGAGTATCAAATTATCAATCTGATCTTGGGGAATATTACGCCACTCATCAAGCAATGCCCTCCAAAGTTCCGGTTGACAGGTCGGGGGGGTTGACGGGCTACAATTCGTCGGCCAAGCCTATCCCACACATGCTCTATTGGATTCAAGTCCGGTGAGTATGTTGGCCAATCCATACGGGTGATATCCTCCAATTGAAGGCATTCGTCTACAATGTTTGCACGGTGAGAACGGGCGTTGTCATCCATAAACAGAAATTCAGCACCCATGGCGCCCCGAAACAAACGTACATGTTGTTCCAGAATGACATCCCGATAGATGTGGCCTGTCATCGTTACACACTCTGAACATGCAGGTCAGTTCTGGAACCAAAAAATAATTCCTCCCCAAACGAGCCATCCTGCACCACCGTAACGGTGTCGTTCAATGGTGTTCTCTTGGTGGTAACGGGTACCCGGCGCTCTCCATATGAAAGTCCGGCGAGAATCAGACTGCAAACTAAATCTTTACTCGTCATAAAACATCACACCAGACCACTGTTGCAGTGTCCACAATGCATGCTCTCTACTCCAGGTTAATCGCAGGCGACAGTGAGTTGCGGTAAGTGGAACACATCTGACAGGCCTACGAGCATATAGACCAATGTGCCCTAAGCGTCTGTACACGGTCTGCCTTGAAACTGTCGTACCAGTAGCTGAAGAGAGCTGACGAGACAGGTCTGATGCTGTGCTCCGTCTGTTTCTTTTGGCAGTAACTGCTAAATACCGGTCCTCTTTCGGCGTTGTAACTCGGGGGCGACCTGTGCTGTAACATCTACTCACATTACCATTACTTTGGAATTGTTGCCAAAGCCTGGAGATGACACTCTGGGCAATTCCAAGTTCCTCGGATACTTCCAGCTGGGTACGTCCACATTCCAGTCGTCCGATAATTCTACCACGTAAAAAATCATCCAAATGCTTCCTTTGTGCCCTAACTATGCTGTTATTGCACTGAAAGGCTTTTAAAGCGCTTGTGAACAATTTTACTTCTTTTCCACCATTCCTTATATACCCCTCTCTTACACTCTCGTCAATGTGCAGTA
This sequence comes from Caerostris extrusa, assembly GCA_021605095.1. Taxonomy (NCBI): domain Eukaryota; kingdom Metazoa; phylum Arthropoda; class Arachnida; order Araneae; family Araneidae; genus Caerostris; species Caerostris extrusa. Next base: position 12,172 of record BPLR01019374.1, read on the forward strand.
TTATCCGCGCCATCTGGTGGTTTCCTGTAATTTGCATATTCTTCTTCAAGATGTGTGTGATAATTCTACAGGTAAAATTTTTATTTTAGAATTAAATTTCTGTGTGATTCTGAATTATCCTTAATTTATGGACATGACTGTATATTAATACATGTGAATTTCTAATAAGCATTACTCAAATATAATAAATATTTTTGTTGTTGTTCTAATGCGGCTGGCAAACACTTAGACAGCTTGGTCTTGATGCCTGAAGGCAAGCGCTGCACAGATGATACTCACTTTGCATTACCAAGGGGGCGCGTGTAACTTGAAGATAAGCCACGGACGCGGAGTAACATTGTCCCCGCAACGCTCTACGATCCTATTAGGACCGGGACTTACGGTTTAAAGTGGATTCCGAACCACTACAAACATCCATGGCACCGCCGGGATTTGAATCCGAAACCTGGGTACCAAGCGCCAGAGCGCTAGCCATTCAGCCATTTAGGCCCGAATATAATATATATATATATATATATAATATATATATATATATATATATATATATATATATATATATATATATATATATATATATATATATATATATATATATATATATATATATATATATATATACATTTGTTTTTATTAATTGTTATTGCGGTAATTATATATATATATTATACCGCAATAATTAATAAAAAACATGTGTACCAACATCTTAGAATAATATAAGTGTTTGATTCACCAGCCCAAACCCATTTCCTGTGTATATTCCACAGCTACTGCAAAGTGGAGCTCCTTCCAAAATAAAAGTTCATTTGAATATAGCAGTCATGGGAAATATAGGCATCATGACGAATGAAGTCCAGCATTAAAGTCCAAAGACGTGGCTGCAGGGGCCAACCGCAAATGGGGCTCTTCCTTGAGTGTTCGCTCTACCAGAACTGGTAGGATGTCTCTTGTCCTGGTCGTTGCAAAGGTCCGTGACTGGGTATCTTTGTTTCCCGGAATTTCTATCACTCCATTGCGGGACAGTTCTCTCTATCTTTCTCGCTCACTTCTTCATCCTTTGTGCTCTGTTTATCTGTCTATTGTCCTTCCATTGTCTTCCTCCAGCCAACTCCAAGAACTTCTTCACAATATCTCTCCTCTTTTCTGTTATACATTTTTTAACAGCGAGGAGAATTGAGTCTTCCCTGTAACTCTGGTTACATACTGTCTAGCAGCAGCTCTTCGGAGTTCTTTTATCTGTTATCTTCTCTGGACTGATAGAGTCCGATGGAGTCAATGACCATGAAGAACAAAACTCCAACAAGCAACAGCAATACAAAGCCCGATATCCACAATGCTTCAGGTTCATATAGGGAATATCGTAGAACAAGAATTATTCCAAGTGTGAACACTTAAAGTGCAAGAGAAGACACCCAAGTTTAAATATCTCTTGTCTTAGTGACATATTTCTAACCATATGTTGTCATTTTGAAAAGTCTGTGTAATTCTAATTTGAATTTATTGTAATATCACATATATAAATCAGGTTATTAAAGGTTTGATTCCATTTCCATTTATTCATTGTTGACTTAAGATTCGAGTGAAACATGCACGTTGAGTTCTCCGCCAACGATGTTTTCGCAAGATAGTTGTATGTAGAATTCAGATCGATCTTTCATTCCAAAAATTTTACGTATTCCAAGATGTCAAGGTGCGAATTCCTGCATCTAAATTGGAGGCTACACTTCTGTAAAAGGCCAGCTCCCTTCTATCTTGCACAACTGTTATCTGTCTTGATTTATGTTTAGATTATTTATTTTTCTATGACCTGGAAGTTTTGTCAAAAAAAAAGGTAGTGTTTGGGGGAAACATTTTTAGGTAAATGCCTTTAAAGTACTGATTTTTAGAAAACTTCCTTAAAAAAATCCACTGATAGTCCTGCAAGATTCAAGTTTTTCCCCTAAAAATGTTCAACGCTTTTAGGAAAAAAAAAAAAGGATTTTTAGGAGCTTTTTTTCTTGAAATGTTCCAATTTTTATAGCCTATAATCCACGGATTATTGACAGGAAATTGCAGTAGTTTAGATTTAGCAGTTGATAATTTGATAAAAATTGTTTAATGTTACAGTTTAAATATGTTAAAACAGAATAAAATCACATTTGATAAGAGCCAACCTTAGTGGATTATCCGTAATATCAATCCGCAATAAACGTTCAATTAGGGAAATTGCTACGATTTTCAAATTTACACTGAAATTATTGCAAGTAGAAGAAATTAACAGAAGTACCATCTTGCTGCAAAAGATAATTTACAACAGAGCAATTCTAAAGTTCTGCTTATGTTAGTATTAAATTCAAATTACATGAATGTGTGTATTTAATAAATGCATAGTTTAGAATTTGATCTGAAATTATATATTGTTAAAGTCGAAATTGGGAAAGCCTATTTGCTTATTTATCATTGAGAATATCTTTTTTTTGCCTCATTTTTGTGTGTGCTTCCCGTAGTATAAATTAATTAATGGAAATAATTAATAGCAATTAAATAATTTATATAAAAAACTAGACCAAATCGCAAAATAGGGCCGTTTTTGATTTGGCGACTTTTTTTTTGCGACGACAACTGAGCAATAAGTCTCCCAGTGGAACAACCCAGATTTTTTGTACTGTTTGAAGTTCATTTCACTTATAATTGCAAACCTTTTCTTTGCGCACTTTGACGAAAAGAATTTTTGAAGCTAAATCCTAGCTGCCCATTCTTCGATTTTGTTAAAAGTTAGTATATGTCTTTTGAAATAAATCAAAGTAGTAGACCTTTTAAAAAAAAAAAAATATCCCAACAACCGAAAATACCGATTTGAATCTAATTTCCTACTAACAGAGCAGTCAGACAGTACGCAGTATTTCTATTTTATATAGATTCTTTATCCGTTTTATTCTTGAGTGATTACTTTATACCTTAGTATATTTTCAAGTGTGCTCTCTGGTATTCCAGAGACATATGTGCCCATATATAAAAATAAATATAGTTACTCTTTTCCTTGTCAGTTTTCCCGTTCAAAGACAGCTTTCATTAAAACAACTAGCTTTTCTAATTGCTTATGTTTCTTCTTTTATTCACATAAAAATCGCCAAATAGCGATAATGAGCCAAAGAATGTTTCCAAAAAGCTAAAAAGGCCCAAGCTAAAAAGGGCACTGGATTAAGTCAATAATGCAAGGATATTTGCAACTGAAATAAAAACAAAGCTTAGCTGTTGCGTGAAAAAGAATGAGCCTGAATTGGAATTATTGTAGTTCGTGGCAAACAGTCAAATATTTATATTACTTAAAATAAATAAATGTTTTATATGTTAACGAATGAAACGCAGTACATTTACTATATGTCCATTAACCTTTAAGTTGAACTAGATTTAATCATAACGTAATCATAAAATTTATTTAAAATAATATTGATCACTGTTCTATAGAAATTTATTGATATTTACACATATATTATATGTCTGGTATTTCTGATAAATATACGATATGTTTAGATATTTTAATTATAGACAAATGTATGTCATTTTGATAATCTTAACAAAACACCAATAGATAGATAGATACCAATAGATTCTATAAGAAGATACAGAAAATATTAAATTTTAATATTTTTAAAAATAGGTTTAAAAAAAAAAGAAATAATAAACCTACTCTTATTTCTAAAAGAAAATATCTTATATGGAGAAATTGTATAGAAAATTTATAGAAAATCATGAAAGAAATTGTGATTTGTTTATAAAATTATGTAACTATAGTTAATTAATTAAAGTGATATAGTTAAACGGATAGTTGAGCAGTCGACGGTTATAATAGAAATGATGAAGGGATCAGTCAAGTAAATTTCTTAAAAAGTTTTTAAGGATAGTTTTATGGTAAATGCGAAATACATGTGCATCGTACATAATCGCCCTTATGCTTAAAACAAGTTATGTAAGTATATATATACTTAATTTATACATGTAGCATAACATGACAGCATAAAATATGACGGCATATAGCATAAAATGACCGCAGATCCACAAACCAAACCTCCGAATTTATCCCAATTGTTTCTAATAACCACAAATTTGTTATCCGATCAAAATCTAACTCTTCAATTTCCACTATTAAAGGCTCCTTCCCACCGAAGCGAGAAAATTTTTTTCGACCCCTTCACAGCGAAACGCCAGAAATAGCATCACGCTAGTGAAGTTCCTCTTCGAGTTGAAAGTTGGTCAACTCGAAGCGGCGGATTTCAAACCGGTTTCAGGCGAACGTGGTGAGGCTAGTGATTGGTCAAATCTTGTCGCTTAAATCTTCACACCTCGGTGGGCACGAGCCTTAAATGATTAAGTTCTAAAGGTCGGTGCCACATGTTTCAGGTTTAAGTCCCTGCGGTTCCATCGATATTTGTAGGGGTTCGAAATCTACTTTAAACCCTAATCCGCGGTCTGACTAGGGCTGACAACCTTTCTCCATAAAAAGAAATGCCTCCTGTCTCTAAATTTGCAGTAGGCAGACAGTATTGGACCACCATGGAGCTATTGCACCAATGAAGAAGAAATGATTAACTGGTACCTTTTGACTATTAGATTTCTCATCCTTCTTTCCCTGAACAATCAGTCTTTTACTAATTTTTATAATATTTTCACCCAAAATTTCTGAAATGTAATCTGAACCTATTAAATTATGAATATTCTCTGAGGTACTCTTGAGAATTCTGATTTGTGCCAAAGCCATAGAATCAATTACTACTGCTTGTATTTTTATTCTCATATCAGAATTTTATGCTATGCAATGTTATTTCGACTATATCGTATACGTGCTTCTTTATGATTTTGCTTCCGAACGTATGAATAATTAACGTTTCTTTATTAATGTGTTTCTTCCTGAATGGCTTAATCTATAGCGATGAAATATTTTTTCTGTCATTTGGTTTTCTACTATCGCAAATTTATGAAGTATTAGAAAAAGCATTACAGCGTTTGCATTTCTGATAATAACTTTCACAAAATTTCCTTATATGATTTCCAAACAGATAAACTATAAACCTTTATCATTAGTTAGTACCCTTTTCTGTTAAAAAAATTCATTGAACAATCATGATTTATATGGTTCAGAAAATACATTTTCGATTATTCAAATATTTATTAAAAGAGGATGAAGTATTCAAGTATTCGCTTTGAGTGCAAAGTACCCTTCGCACTAGACTCAAATTTACTAGGATATGAATGATTTTTCCCCACGTGCACTGCTAAAACTGCGGCACTAGATTTAATGCTTAAATACTTGTCCCTTTTGGTATTCGAGTTATGAGGACTATTTGGGTAACCTTGCACTGAAGTTTTATCTCTAATTTAATAATCTTTTACATTGGAATATTTTGTATTAGCCATTATTAATTATGATCCTCTGCAATTTGCCTAATCCCTTACAAACTAAAGCAAAATAGAAATGCCAAATAATTCGCCTACTTTGCATTATCCGTTAAAATTTAAATTTAATTCTCTGTTAATACTTGGAGAATTACAGGGCACAATAAATTGCTAAAAGTCCTTGCAGCTACGCCTAGTGATTGTAGCAATATAACTGGAATTTCTATCGAATACATTTTCCTCAAACCCATTGCATTGTTACATGACTTAACTGGAACTCTTAACGAAAGTTTATGCATATGTGATGACATATCCGCGTCATAATTTTGATTAAGCAAAATTTCCGGTATCGCACTTAGAGAAGCTCCTTTTAAATAGGTTTTTAGATATGTAAATTTTCCAATTTTGTTAATGAATCACTATTATGAATAAATGTTAGGGATGAATATGCGTGCGTGATTCAGTGTTGTTCACGGATACGAAATAAATTACTTCTCAAAATAAAAAGCGATGTTTAGCTGCCATATTTATTAAAATTTAATAGACAACAATTGCAATACACAAAACACAATTCTATAACAAATATTTATAAAATCATCTTAAAAGCCAGTTCGTTTAAGGGTCTTTGCACCCTCCGTACTGCCTGAACTCTCCACTCGACTCCGCACACTCCCTTTTCTCTTTCTCCCTCTCCCATTATCGATTCCAAAGTCTAAAGGGCGAAAAAAAAAACGTGCCAAGTCCAAAGTCGTAAAGGCCAACCCATCCTTTAAAGGATGATCTATCAACCTTGAATTCTTCCCTGTTGGCTATATTTTTGTTTTGGAAAGACATGGTGAATCCTTGTTTTATGAATTGCAATTTCAAAAGAATTCAAAATATCTAAAATTTGTTTATTAAATTAACGAAGTTTGTTTCGCTCCTAAAAGTATGATGCATATTAGAAGCAAATTGCGTTGAATTATCTATATTTATCGCGTCTTTTGTCTTGCTTACTTGCATTATCCCTTGCGGTGTATTATATAAAGTTTCTAAACACCTTTTTATTTTGAATTTTCCTTAATACCTTTATCTTTATATCCTCCGCTTGAAGCTGATTAAGCTGACATATCACTTATTTCCATTTTTGTACTTCATCGTATGCCTTAATTAAATTATTTAATTTCTCCTTGAGCTGAGATTTTAAGCTCAAAAAGCTCATTAATTTTCATTTCTTTCCTGTTTCCATTTGAAATTTCGGCTACCAAATCATTTTTTATTTTTGTTATGCGTTTACTGAAAGAAATACGTAAATATTCGCGTTTACTCTTTAATTCGATCTGTTTCCATTTTAAATAATTAACCATTCAATAACTTGAACAAAGAAAAAAAAAAATGGACCTACATCGAAACTCAGCGCTGTACTTTCTACGCATAATCATCCAAACAACTGATAGCCATTCCAATAAATTATATCCAAATTCCAGTCGAAAATGAAATGTCCACAAATTTGCTCATCAATCCAACCACTTACGTCACGTCCGGGTCACCGAAAAGATGCTATGAACTATCACTGTGCTGAGGTGCGTGTTCATGTAACTGTCTTTTTCAAATAAGTCTCAATTTTGACTTTCCAATTATTTTATTTTAAATACAAATAATGTAATAACATATGACAACACCACACAGAGTTAGACATTGATTTCAATAAATTTTAGGATTTCATTTTTACAAAAAAATAAATAAATAAATAAAATACTTTACCAGAAATTGTTCCCTATTTGTGTATTGTACGGTGTGAAATAAGGGATTAAAAAAGCAAAATTGCTAAAAAAAATTGTCTCACAGTGATGAGCACATTCCAGTATATGTAGTATCTCTGTCACAATTTCTCTGTTAATCTACGTGTTCTTTATGATAGTGATTGTTAAATAAGTGACTTCTTCTTCATTGGTGCAACAACCCCATGTTGGACCAAGGAAGTAAACGACTAGTTAATTAAGAAAAAATATTTTGAAAGATTAATTTTAATAAGATTAATTTTGTAAATGTGAAATTTGTTATTGTCTCGCACACTATGTATTGCTGAGTTTCTGTAGTATCTCTGTCACAATTTTCTGTTAATCTACGTGTTCTTTATGATAGTGTTTGTTAAATAAGTGACTTCTTCTTCATTGGTGCAAACAGCCCCATGTTGGACCAAGGAAGTAAACGGCTAATTGAGAAAATATTTTGAAAGATTAATTTTAATAAGATTAATTATAATTATTTTTTTTTAATTTGTGTATTGCTGAGTTTCTGTAGTATCTCTGTCACAATTTTCTGTTAATCTACGTGTTCTTTATGATAGTAATTGTTAAATAAGTGACTTCTTCTTCATTGGTGCAACAGCCCCATGTTGGACCAAGGAAGTAAACGGCTAATTGTGAAAAATATTTTGAAAGATTAATTTTAATAAGATTAATTATAAATATTTTTTATTAATTTATGTATTGCTGAGTTTCTGTAGTATCTCTGTCACAATTTTCTGTTAATCTACGTGTTCTTTATGATAGTGATTGTTAAATAAGTGACTTCTTCTTCATTGGTGCAACAGCCCCATGTTGGACCAAGGAAGTAAACGGCTAATTGTGAAAAAAATATTTTGAAAGATTAATTTTAATAAGATTAATTATAAATATTTTTTATTAATTTATGTATTGCTAAGTTTCTGTAGTATCTCTGTCACAATTTAAACAATTGACTGTTAGTCTACTTGTATTGACTTTATTGTGACTGTTATGTAAACAACATCTGCATTGGCACAACAGTCCCATGTTGGGCCAAGGAAGTAAACGACTAGTTGTGAAAAAGAATATTTTGAAACACTAATTTCAACCTAGGCAATTACTATTAAATAAACAATCATCATAACATCAGACAAATATCAGTAGGAAAGTAAACAACCCTTTGAAAAAGTAGATGTCATAGCACAGCAAACATTTTTCATTTCGTGTTCAACAAAGCTTGATCATGCCCCAATAAACGAAATAGTTCTAATGCTGTTATAGGGATTTGTCTATGAAGTCAACTCTGTGGAGACTATTGTACCAGTCACTGAAATTGCATGATATTGGGAGGACAAATTTTGGCCATGTTTAATTTTTAGTATGCGTGCCAAAAACGATTTGCTTTGTTACAAGGATTGTGCGTTTGCTTTGTATACAAAATTAACGAACTTGTTTTTCTTGTTGTAGAGTACTTCAAAACTTTTCCCAACTAATATGTTCATAGATGATTTAATGTATATTTTAAATTTATTTTTCTTTTGTAATATAACAAATTTTATTTTTTTATTTTCTTTACCTAGGGGTTTTATATCTAGTCAGCAATGGGACTTACACTGCTGCGTATCCATTGCATGATGTAAGTATATAAAAATTTAAATATCTCTAAAAGTTCACATTAGAATTTCTGATATAAATATTTATTCAAATGCATCTTAATTTTCTTTAGTTGTTTTTGTATTTTCTAAAATAAATAAATTTTTGAACATTTATTTTGTATGTTTGAAATAATTTTTTTAATTTGAATAAAGAAATATGTATACCAAAAATAAAAGATATTTTTAATTAAGAATCGATAATTCGAAAATTAAATATTCTCTTATGCTAAGTATTTTAATTTTTTTTTATTCATACAGAAAATAAAATTATTTATTTTGTTTATTTCTTATGCTATTTTTAATCTTATTGCCTGATTCATTATTTATTATTATAAGGTTTTGTTGATTTTTTATCTTGAACTTATATGGAAATTAAATTGGATTATTGTTTGTTAAAAAATAAAGTTTGTTTTCCAAGCTTATTGAACCATATATATCATTTCATATAGGTATTTACTTAATAAAATTGTTTGGTATACTGTAAGAATGAATTTTGTAAAAAAACTATTATTTAATTAAATGAAAATGTAATTAATTTCAACAAGACTTCTTAATCATGAATTTTAATATTAAACATTTTCTAATAATAAATAATATAATATATAATAATAAATAATATAATATATAATAATAAATAATATAATATAGAATAATAAATAATATAATATATAATAATTAATAAATAAATAAATAATTTAATTTTTTATTAATTTCTATTTCTTGTAATTTTAAAAATGTAAACCAAATTTTAAAAATTAACTTTACTTATTTATGAAAAATAAATGAATGTATTTTCAATATTTTAATATAACGTAATCGTCTTTATGCATTTCGTTAAGATTTACAAATTTTACTATCAAATAAATTAAATACTCTCTTAAAAATCATTGCAAATTGTGTACGTATATTTAAACTTTTTCTTTATCATGTAAGCGAAAGTCAACTTTATATATTTATATGAATCACAAATAATTTACAATTATACATAAAGTATTATATATTTGCTATCCATAAAATATTCAGTATTAAAAGGAGGAAAATTAAATAGTAGTATATCTGATAAATTAAACTCAGAACATAACATATTGAAATAAATTCAAATTCAAATATTCATTTCATTTTTAACAGTAAATTGATAGGGCCTGAATGGCCGAGTGGCTAGCGCTCTGGAGCTCGGTACTACAGGTTTCGGGTTCAAGTCCCGGCGGTGCCATGGGTGTTTGTAGTGGTTCGGAATCCACTTTAAACAGTAGGTCCCGGTCTAATATGATCGTAGAGCGTTGCGGTAACATTGTTACTCCGCGTCCGTTGCTTATCTTCAAGTTACACGCGCCCCTGGGTAATGCAAAGTGAGTAACGTCTGTGCAGCGCTTTCCTTAAGGCATCCAAGACTAAGCTCTCTAAAGTGTTTACCAGCTGCATTAGAAAGAAAAAAAAAAAATTGATACATTTCTCATTTGAGGCTCCATGATGGTAAATTGTTGCAACCATTACTCTTACCCTAATGAACAATTATCGTTCGTAGCATAAGCTATTTGAACCCAAACTATGCAATATGCCTGAAAAATGGGACAACTATTATTAATTTGCTTAGTAAATGGAGGAGTATAACATTATCTGCTGGCGTTCGATTGAGAAATACCTGTATAGAAATTAGTACATTATTACTATCAATAAATATTTCAATGACATATATGCTGTACAGAAATTGCAATATGATAGCTTCTAATAATAATCGAACCTATTAGTTAGACATGTTTTCTAGGACATAGTATTTCTGCTGTTCTAATAACCTAGGTAGTAAAACTTGGTACATAGCAGAGCTCATAGGTTGATTTTTGTTAGCAACAGAAGTACTTGCTATTTACATTCTGTCAAAAATAAATTCAGTTGCTATGATATTTTAATATCATAATAGCTGTATTAGCTAATCCATAATATCCAAGGCAGTTATTTACTGGTATCAGATTATATTTCCAGCGTATTTGTTTGATTATTTATAAAAATGTGTATAGAAAATTGATGTAAGATAATAATAACTGGCATAAATGTGTGTTAAAGATATCTTGACATATGCAGACTAAAATATAGTGTTGCAGTGTTGTTTGTTATGCAGCTGGATTGTAACTAGATGTGGTCGGGTTGGGATACTTGAGGCACAGGTAAAAGAACTCGCAGCTTTATTTACACACGCACAGATACCACACAAACAAAATAGAGAATACACAATATTTAATGCATTTAAAGACAGATAATTCTAGATTCGTGGAAGGAAGCCACTTCTAAGGATTCCACTTTGGTTTGCTCGGGATACGCGGATTATACTACCTCTGCGAGCGAGAGTCTGTAGGGCCAACAAATACTCAGAGTTATGCAAAATAAATTTCCTTTCAGGGGGAGAGTCTGTAAGCTGAACTTTTCTCAACAGAAGCGCGTGATTGTGCTGTATTAAACGTTTCTTAGTGGCAGCAGCCTTGTTGGGCTGTATTTCCTCTCGGCTGAGAGTCTCGGGGCCTACAGACCATTTCTCCTGAACACCCTTCACCAGCGTTCTTGTCAGTATATAGGAGGAAGCACGTTTACCGTATTTTGTTTATTAAAAGTTTTTTTTTTTTTTTTTTGTTCTAATGCAGCTGGTAAACACTTAGACAACTTGGTCGCCTTAAGGCAGTGATATTACTGCAAGACGTTATTTCCTTCAGGTACTGCAATTTTATATATTACCCAGGGGGCCGCGTGTAACTTGAAGATAAGCCACGGACGCGGAGTAACAATGCCCCCGCAACTCTCTACGATACTATTAGACCGGGACCTACGGTTTTAAAGGGATTCCAAACCCCTACAAACATCCATAGCACCACCGGGACTCGAACCCGAAACCTGTGGTACCGAGTACCAGAGCTCTAGCCACTGGACCATTCAGGCCCGTTTATTAAAAAGGTTATAACTGACATTTGCGTTAAACGTGATTCAGTTGTTGGGGTACTCAAACAGGGTCTTGATTTGACAAAAAAATTTAGTCCTGGTTTTAATTTAGCTTTGTTTAGAGTGCTGCGTAAAAAAAAAAATTATCCTCTTCCCCCCCAAAAAAATATAACTGCAATTCCCTATGAGACAATAGGAATTTAAATTTAATGATTCTTAACTTAAAAAATTTTGATGTTATCAGATACTTCCAAATGTTATAATTAGATGATATATTTTCATACGTTATAATTACATCAATTTTTGAAGAAAAGTCATCATAAATTTGTGATTACCATCTGTGTTTCGTTACAAACGCTTTTGTATTTTTAATGCAATGTTTTTTTTTATTCAATTTTGTTTTCAGGGTCCATATGGAAAAGGTGCATATAAGAAAGAAGAGGGCGAACCAAATCTCAGACGAGTAAGATTTTTATATATTAGTCAACAAAATTTCCTTCATGTTTTGCATCTGTATTAATATAATTGCATTTTGAAATAGATACTACATAATTACATCTTTAAAATAATAAAATAATTAAGTTCAGGGAAAAAAAAAGTATGCTAGTCATCTGTAAATAGAAATATTAATGATTTTTAACATAGATAAAAACATAAATAGTTTCCTTGTTTCAAGAATAATTGGTTCACTATTGGCAGATTGAATGTAGAAATTTTTTTTATAAAAAAAAGCATATGCATATGTTTTAATAATATTTCTAAAAATTGTCAAAATTCATTAAATTGTCAAAATATCATCACCTGGTGAGATCTTAGCTACTTCAACTTTATGTATGTAACTATAATCAAGTTGCCATCTGTATGGCTAGAAATGTCTATCATATCTTCTTGTATATGTCTATCATATCTTCTTGTATATGTCTATCATATCTACTTATCATATCTTATTATATCTTCTTGTATATTTCGATCGCTATTCTAGGTAAATATCGTCTACTATCTTGAATAGCAAAATCGAAGTTATTGTTGTGGCTATTCAACAAATGTCGATTCTTAGCCACTCCTTTATAAAAGCATTAAAAATAAAGGCTATATTATTAAAATTGTAGGAATTTAATATCTCATAATTTTGATAGAAATAATTAAGAGAATTCAATAAATTTTGTATATTTATATCTTAAATAAAAAAATTAGCACTACATCATAAATATCTTTTTAAATTGACATTATCTTTCAAAGACATTATATATTTTTATCAATGTATTTTCCATATTCTTTTTAGATAATACATATATATATAAAAACATAATTTTTTTTTCTTGCAGTATAACTTCTCTAACTGAATCTTTTTTCAGCTTCTTTATAGTGAATGGGCGAGATTTGGTTGCTGGTATAAGAGGCAGCCGTTAGGTCTTATCAGGTAATTCAGGTTTTGAAGATTATTTTTATTTCTTTATTCCTTTATCCATTACAACGTTCTTTATTTATATTAAGTAAAATAACAAACTTTTAAAATTAAAGATCAAATATACTGATAAAACCGTAAATATATAATGTTATAAGAGAAATATTAGCATAAATACAATTTTAGAAATTGTAACAGTATTTCCTCTTGTGCACTGTAAGAATGCCCCCTGTGGAGTTGAGGAGAAATGGTTAGTAGGCCTGGAGACTCTCATTCGAGAGAAAGTACAACGCAACAAAGTGCTTCTGTTGAGAACATTTAGTTGACAGTCTCTGCTCCCGAGAGGAAATATATTTAGCAAAACTCTGTATATTAGTTGCTTACAAACTCTCACCCGGAGAGTAAGTATCTTTCACGTACCTGCGGATACCTGAGTATGGAATTTTCGGCTTAGAAGTGGAATCCTTCCACGAATCTACACTCATGTCCATAAATTAAGGATATGAAGTTCGGGCAAAGAAAGAGACAGAAGCAAAATAAATCTGACTTATTTCAAATTTTATTAAACAAAAGGTAAAGAGCAAAAAAGATGCTATACGTTTGACATAATTAATAAAATTGCGATTTTTACTCCTGGAGCAAATTTCAAAAAAGAACCTATTTACAAAAAACAGTATAACATGGTTAGTATGATGGTTAATATGGAGCATGTCTCCCGGACGATGCAATACAGGATTTATTACAACGCCTAGGCATGCTGAGTATCAAATTATCAATCTAATCAGCTGGAAAACACCACAATCAGAAGCAATGCCCTCGAAGTTCCGGTTGCCCTTAGGTGGGAGGGGGCACAGGCTGCAATTCGTCGGCCAAGCATGTCCCCACATGGGGATTCATGTCCGGTAAGTATGCTGGCCAATCCATACGGGTGATAACAATTGAAGGCATTCGTCTACAATGTTTGCACGGTGGAGGACAAGGCGTTGTCATCCATAAACAGAACCATTCAGCACCCATGGCCCCAAACAAAAGTACATGTTGTTCCAGAATGACATCCCCGATAGATGTGGCCTGTCATCGTTACACTCTGAACATGCATGTCTTTAACGCTCAAATTCGGTCTAATTCAAATTGTATGTGTGAAAAGTAAGTAAATACAAAAAGTTGTGAATTCTCCAGCCTGTATCTTAAGTACAAAACCCAACCCCAAAGATTTTAACAGTTTCCCAATTTGCAACTACAATTTCCAAAGTATCTTTTAATAAAACAAAATTGCCATGAATCTACAAAGTATTTCCAAAAGATTGGAACTAAAATAAACTACCATAAAAAAGACACACGGATCTGAGATACTTGTGGTTTCTAATTACTATACATAGTCACTGGATTGTAAGGCATTAAAAATAAATTAAAGCTGAATAATAAACATAATTAAAAATCTTATCAATAGATGGCATTTCTGTAGATAATGAGTCATAATTAACGTATAAAAGTATAACGTATTTGTATCTTTACAAATACTATGCAACGTCATTAACAATATCTGCCGTCAGTAGAATTGAATTCCTGTTTCATTTTATAACAAATGAATCATTTCCCCTGATATCTTTTGCAATAGTTCACGGAAACAAATCGTGTTTCAATTTGATGGAAGATATATCATTTATTCTCCCAACATTTTTCCTAGCGCCATTAATTTTCGTACTTTGCAACATGTCAAATTGTTTTCCTAACTCTTTCATGTTCTTCAAGAATTTTCGCGTCAAAATTAATTGTTTTTAAACTTGCCGGATTTATGAAATATGAGAAAATGTGATTAATTAATGAATCTACACTAAAAAAGTTAGTGGAACATTATGCTCATTCATAGTTACTAATTTTTAAATGCCTTATTTAAAAAATTATTTAAATATTACAGCATAGTTTTGAATATGCATGAATGCGACTCAAACTAAATCGATAAATTCTTTGTTATTTATTAAAAGTAAAATTGCGATGTTTTTTTCTCTGTAGAAACGACTGAAAATCTAAATTAGTATACATATTTTTTTTATTTTTTTTTTTGTAAAATTCACAAATCAACAACGTAAAATTTCGATTTATCAAATCCCTCAAGAAAAAAAATTTATAATCGAATAAATTTATTATTTAATTATATCAATTTATTTATATTTTTGGAAAAAGTTTAATATTATGAAGAATTCAAGACTGGTATTTCCAAAAACAAAAACTTTGGAAAACATAAATTAAATTAAAAAAATTAGTTGATCATTTACATTCTTCTTTCTTTTCCATTGGCGCAACAGCCCCATGGGGACCATGGCCGTCTGCCTACTGGCAGATTTCGAGACAGGAGAAATTTTCTTTTTACGACTGCTAGCGCTCTGATCATTGGTACCGCAGGCTTCAGGTTCGAATCCAGGCATTAACATGGAAGCTTGTTAGTGGTTTGGAATCTACGTTAAAATGTAGGTCCCTGTCTAATTAGTCCAGAGTGTGGACAAAATGACCGTAGAGCGACAAACCAAACCAAATCTTCATTGCCGTAACAGCTCTATGTTGGATGAGGCCATCTGCCTACTGGAAGATTCCGAGGCAGGGTTATCGGCCCTACACACAACAGTCATTAGACTATTACTTACGATTTAAAGTGAATCCCGAACTACTAAAACATTTATGGCACCGCCGGGTCTCGAACCGAAAACCTGTGGAACCGAGATCCAGAGCGTTAAATAAAAACAAGTTTATTCTTGTGAATTGATATTTTTATGCATGTATTTCTGGATAAGCAATCATTCATAACAAATGAAACTTAATTAAAATTGTATTACGAATTTAAACAAACAAAAATAAAAATTTGTTAACATTTATTCTGAAACTTAATTGCTGAATGAAAAGTTCGGTAAGTCTGAATCTTCAATTAAAGAAAGTAAATTGATGGGGAAAAATATTCATTTGTAGTGGTGCTAACAACATACAAAAATTATTCATAAATTTAACAACCGCGGTAATAATCATAACTTGCGTTTAATTTTCAATGCATTTTAAAATTAAATTTAATTTCCAATGTTAATTTAATTAATACAGAATCCTCAAAATTGCCATAATTTAAAATGTTATGCCATAGACTTTTCAATTGATGTTAATGAAGAGCTTTAATTCGTTACGAAATAACGCATTAAAAAGACGGTAAAAATGCATATTAATTTATTTAATTTTTCGATAGGCTCTCCTTAAAATTAGATTTAGAAGTACGGTTTTCTCATTAAACTAGGATATTAGAAGAAAATACATTCGGGAATAGAAATCGCTACCGAAAATTTTCTGACTGAGCCACTCTGCCACGTGATTTTTTCGAAAATATTGTTCAAACTTCTTTTTAAAATTAACATCCTAGCCAAAAATTAGACATAAATTTCGAACATATCAATGAATAGCGGTTTGTAACCTCTTTTTTTGTCAGTCAACATCAAGTTGCATCTTATTCCGTTTGAACTGCGTTCCTTTTACTTATTCATAAACAGGGTCTTTTAAACCTAGCGTAGTTTATTCTACACCGGAATTTTTAACCCTACTATTAGTCTACTTTGTGTGTGTGTGTGTGGGGGGGGGTCTGATGGCTAAGTGGCTGGTGTCCGATGCCACAGATTTCGGGTTCGAATCCCGGAGGTGCCATGGATGTTTGTAGTGGTCCGGAATCCACTTTAAACAGTAGGTTCCAGTCTCATGTGACCGTAGAGCGTCAAAGAGCCCAATCAGACTTCTTCCACCCACATCCTTCCCAAACTGTAAAAGGGGCAACTCAGCTCTAGGCACAGTGATGTGTTGTGTTATAAGTATAAAATGTATATATGTTAAAAAGAAGGGCATGTTCTATGAAAATTTTTAATTTCTACATTTTATACATTGTCCAAGTTTTCTTAATTTATTTTCTGTTTATTGTTTTTACAGGGGCCTGATGGCGCTCGATGTCACAGGTTTCGGGTTTCATGTCCCGGCATTACCATGGATGTTTGTTGTGGTTCAGAATCAACTGTAAACTGTAGATCCCGCTATAATGGGACTGTAGAGGGCTGACAACCCTACCTCGTAAAAATCAATCATCTCCTATCTTGAACTCTGGCAGTAGTCAGACAGCCTTCTCCTCCCATGGGCTATTGCACCAATGATGATAGTTAATACCAAATGTTGTTGTTTCTTATCCTACTCGATATACAGCAACATCTAGTCCAAGTCTAAGCAACCTTGGGAAAAAGGGGCAGCTTCTGTTGTAATGGAACTCCCACAGCTAGAAGTCTGATTTAGCTCTTACGGGAATGATTCTCAACCTAACACCCTACAGTCATATTAGACCAGAACCTACGGTTTAAAGTGGTTTCCAAATCACTACAAACATCCATGGCACCGATGGGACTCCAAACCCAAATCTATGGCATCGGGCTCCACAGCGCCAGTCACTCGGCCATCAGGCCCCACAACTATCCTTGAATTCCTTGTAGAATTTCGATGTAATAAATTTAAAATATTGCATCACTATCTTTCAAAACTCGACTTACTTTGATATAGATGATAAAAATTCAAAATTGTTTATTGATAAACAACTTCATTTTATTTTATGTTCAGTATTTTTTTGAGATTTCATTTTCCACTACTCACGACGGCACATTTTATTCAAGTCTTGCATCGACTTTATCACGCTCATAGTTTTTTTTTTTTACCTTCGTAGAATAACGCAACTCTCGGAGCAGTCGAAAATGTCTGGAATTTCAATTTTGTGAGGAACTTCCTAGCAGAAAGGGGGATATAATAGGGGCGATGTCGATCGAAAAGGCCTTCTTCCTAAGATTTCTTACGGATTTATCTTGCGTAGAAGCATAATAGCTGTGAGATAGTTCAGATTTCTGTTTCGATATACTCGTTTCAATAAAAAAGAAGAAAAAATCAGAGAAATTGCAATGACACGGTTAAAAATTACGAATTAAAAAAATGACGCAGTACACGTAAAAAAAAAAAAAATTGTGTATCAGAATACAGTAAGTAATTTACTGCAGCTGCTATCATTTAAAGATGGTGGATATTGTAACGTGTAGTTCTATACTAGACCTGACGAAAATTAAAGATAATTTGATTCACAAAGTGCAGTTACTCAAGGATGAAGATTTTCAGAGTTCTCGAGTCTACGACGAATCTAATTCACTGGTCTGCAGTAGATCTTAATTATTACACGGCGTGATACACGAAACCACAAACGGCTCACTTTGAAAACAGGCGGAGAACTCTGGCCATAGAAGATTCAGTCACTTCAGAGTGAAAAAAAAACACTTTTTGTCTACTCGTCGTAGAACTCCCTCTTCCTTCTCCAAAAACCTCACTTTAAGAAAATCCGTCAGCTTCCCTCACTTCTCATTGGAGTAGACATTTCTCAGCCCATGGTCTGTCACCAATCACGATGGAACTTGTCGTTTGGGATCCATCCCTCAATCCGTGGGATTTCTGGGGAATCCTTAAACCACGTTTATAAAACTCATGTGGAATACGGGAGAATCTAAAAGCATGGGTCATTGTCGTTTAAGTAGACATCACTAACATATTGGGTATTTTTGAGTGGGTTTAATAATCAGTGTCACCTGTTCAGTAGTGTTAGCTGTCGCCTTTTTGAACATCTCCAGCAATCATTTCTATTCCTTTGTTTCATTGAACTGTGCATCACAGGTTGTGTAAAAATGCAGTCAAACAAATGTTTTTATATTTATTGACTTGAATTGAATTGCATTTTCACCGACTTATCGTGATTTGTAATTTCTATGGCAATTCTTGTTTTCCTTGTGCATGGAAACCAGGCCGGGGTTGTCGCACTTCAAGAGAGTAATCTGTAAGCCGAATCTCTAATCTGTGTGAAAGATATATAATGCTGTGTTAGTAAAAATCTCCCTTTTTCTTTGTTAAATTCTGCAGGCGTTATTTTGGCGAGAAGACGGGGTTGTATTTCGCATGGCTCGGCTTCTACACGACGATGCTCATTCCGGCTGCTTTTAGGTTTGTTTACAATGATCTACGGCATCAGCACCATGACGTCCAACATTCCCAGGTAAGCCATTCAGGCCCTTTCCATAATTTATTTAAAGAACGGCATGATTTAAAATAAGGCCTATGAGTGTTCAGATTACAGTACGATGGCAACCCGCATTTTCTGACAATTCATTTATGTTCTTGTTTCGATTTTCGAATTGTAAAAAAAAGATTGTCACACTATCAATCATTTTTAAGTGCGTTATAGGATTAAAGATCATTTGTAACAATCTTTATAATTTACGTGGTAAACCAGAAAGAAAAACTGATTTTAGATATACAAAGAAGAATTATCTACTTTTTTAAATTCATTAATAGATGCTTACTTTTTCAAATTTTTTTATCCATTTTCATTTTAAAAATATTTCTTTTTAATTACGTTTGTTCTAATAATGGTACATACTTCTGAAGTTTATAAAATAATACTTATCATTTTATCATATTGGAAATTTTATCAATATTAGACTATAAAAAAATCTTTTATGTGTAAACATATATAAATAGAATATTCAATATTAATGCTATGATTCATAATTTGTGTAAATATAATTTGTTTCAAAGAAAATCCTGAAAATATGCTTTTGTTAAAGAAAAAGTTTATACATATGAGAATCATGCATTTTTAAAACATTATAATATTCCTGCAATTTGTTATTGTCTTATCTAACATCGTACTAGACATTATATACTTTGTTCATTAAAATCAACATTCACAATATTTGAGTTATTTACTGAGTTTTTGGGTTATTAATTTTTGTTATGCTATATGTTTGCAATTAATGAAATAGGAATCAAATGAGCATTTAAAAATATATTAAAAACCAAAATTTCCAATATGAATTTTTGCTTGATTTTCCATTTAGTTATTTATTGAGTTTTGAATTATTAATTTTTATTATATTTTGTTTGTAATTAATGAAATAGAAATAAAATGAGCATTTAAAAAAACGTAAGTTTAAAAACAAAAATTACCAATATAAATGCTTTGCACAATTTTTCCGTTTAGTTTTCATATAAATCAATCACAACATCTAATAGAATCATTAATAATTCTTATTTAAAAAAAAAAATGTATGAAATTCTTCTTCGTAAAAATTTATTCAATAAACTGAACAAAAAGTTATTTTAAATAATTTCCTATACCGTTCTCAAAAACTATAACCAACAAATATGCTTTCCATAAAAAAAAATGAAAAAAAAAAAACCAGCTTATCATTTTGACATATACTCTTCTTCACTTTTTCATATCAATACTAATGTAACGTCCATTAAGAATCTTTTTTTATTCTTACAAAATATTTTATGCTTGTTAGGAAAACGTACATTTCCCAAAATTTTATTTTTACTTCAATATGTTTTTCCCAAGTTCCCCAGTTATCGATTTGCATGTGGTACCGTTAATTGTTGAAGAGGAAATGTCATATCGATTCTGTCATAAATACCTCGACTTATTTCTGACAGATAAGCAGTTCGATTGCAGCGTCACACAACGCAAACTTTAGCACGCGAAATGCGAAAGGTCGCATCCCTATCGGAGAAGCTATCGGTCATTATTTGGGATACCAATTTTTTTTTTTTTTTTCTCATTAAATGATCTTTTCCAGTCAGCTTATAATGGTGACATTCTGGCTCCACAGAAAGTAAGAGGCAATTTATGAGGGAAAAAAAGAAATGGTATAATGAAATGAATGACAAAAAAAGATATTGTTTCAGTGACAAGTAACCATCTATTTTTTGATATCTCTCTAAAAAATACAGAAATACGTGTTAAAAAAACATATAGTATGGATGCAGTAACCCTAATTATCTCTTTATATGAAATCGATTTTCCTAGCAAAAATAGTGATTTTTTTAATACCGTGACAGCTATATTAAACTTTTATATTCTTCTTCTTTATTGACATGCGGCCTGATGGCCAAATGGCTAGCGCTCTGACCATTGGTACTTCAGGTTCGAATCCTGGCGTTAGCATGGAAGCTTGTTAGTGGTTCGGAATCCATAAATTGTAGGTTCCGGTATAATTAGCCTAAAGTGTGCACAAAATGACCGTAAAACGACAAAAAAACCAAACCAAATCTTCATTATCGTAACCCCATGGTGGGCAAGGCGCCTGTCTACTGGCAGATTTCGAGACAGAGTTGTCAGTTCTACTCCCAGCAGTCATAGACAGTTGGGAGTATAGTTGGGATATATTAGACCAAGTTCTACCTGCATTCCGAACCACTATAAATATGCATGACACCGGCGGGACTCAAATCCAAAACCTGTGGCAAAGAGCGCCAGAGCGTTGTCATTGGGCCACCAGGCTCCAACCTTTCATATTAAATTAGCAAATTTTATGTCATCATTGAAATAATGTATGAGAAAAAAACAGATAATAGCATCAATTAATCATCAAGATAATAATTTATAATAGCATCACTGTAGTAGTATGCCAAAACTCAAATAGGAGGCTAATTTTTATTTCAGCTGTAATAGTATTGCAACACTCTCTATCAGGAAGCTAATTTTAATTTCAGCGGAAATTAATTATTTTTATTTAACTTTGTTATGAAGCATATTTCTGAAATAAGTAATTACTTAATAAGCAACCTAAATTGAAAATTATCACAAATAATAATTGAAAAAGCAATTCAAATTTCGAATTATTATTAAAAATAATAATTTAATAAGCAATCCAAAAATTAAATTATTATTAAAAATAATAATTTAATAGACAATCCAAATAAAGCAAATTGTTAAAAAAATAATAACTTAATAAGCAATCTAAATAGTACATTATTATTAAAAAATAATATTTTAATAAGAAATTATGTATATATTTGTAATGTATAGTACGACATTTTTGTCAACAAGATAAGTTACATAGCCATAAAAAGAGTGCATTATGAACTTTTCTCTATAATTACATGTATCAATAGACTAATTGCTTTCAGTCCACAATGAATATCTCCACAGATTGAATCAATAAATATTTTCCACATTAATTTCCATTGTTCCAGCAAAGAGATTTGTGACCCAAACGGCCCTCCACAGGGGACTTCGCCATGTGCCCCCAGTGCGATCGTCGGTGCGATTACTGGAGACTTAAGGACGGTTGCCTGTTCAGTCAAGTGAGTAGCTTCCCTTTTGTTTTGCCATCCCTCACGCTTCATTGAATACCATGCGTTTAACGTTTAAAGCATGTTCCTGGTGCAACCACCGAATATCGAGGGAGATGTTTTTCTTTTGGAGAACTTTTTTCATTAGCTTGAATGAGAAAATAATTATTGCAATCGTTATTATTTTTTGTAATATTTCTTGTGAGCTTATTTTATTCCAAGTTCACGTAATAGTTAATAACAGTGAAATAATTACTTCCGTCTTAGAATAATTAAATTGCAATGCGGAGTTTACAGAATAGAATGTAGAGATTTTTAAAAAATTGCAGCAAAACTTGATAAAGGATATATCTGTTAAATATTTGCTTAAGAGAGAAAATCTTTTAGTTGTTGCCCATTTGACATTCAAATTAGAGCAGCTCCCTGAAAATTATCAGTCCCCCTAAAATTATCAGTATATCAAATTGATAGTATATTTCTTCTTTTACAAAAAAAAAAAAATTAGAATTGGTTTATCTTTGATAACTTGTTGGCCCATATAAAGAATGGTTGAATCTGAGCGTCTACAATTTCATGTGTAATTTGAAAATGAAATTCGGATTATTTTATACTGAACTCGTCGCTTAATTTCTTCCATTTAGAAACAATCAATGAAAATTTCCACCTTGCCTAGATTTTCAGTTTACTATAATCCTGTGAAAAACCAATTGGATTTTTAAAAATATTACATCAAGAGCATTATACACAGGGAGAATAATTATATATTTACAATATCTATGAAATAAATTCACAATAATATCCTTTATAAGAACTAACAAAATTGGTCATTTTCTATTGTCTATAAACAGCATATCTCAAAATATTCTATAAATAAGCTTAAAAATTTTAATATCAATACATATTACTTGTAGAAATTAACTTATTAAAGACTGTTGTATATACAACAAACAAATTTGTATTTAACGAGGCTCCTTGGCTACAAGATGGCCGCAAGCCTCTATCAGGGTAAAACTGTTGTATATATTACTATGTATTATATTTTATAATTAATTTTTATTCCATTAAAGTGGAGAATATAAGCATATGAATAAACGTGGTAACTTGATAATATTGAATAAAATATTCAGTTAAGATAAGCAAAGGATGAATTATTAAAATAATTAAGAATTTGAATATTTGCTACACATGGAAGTCTCAAGAAATCCGAAAGTAATGGTTTATTCCGAGAAAACCCACTCATGATTAATAACGAAAGTTTCGCCATCTATAGGGAATCCTCTAAATCTTCTACTAAGGTCGTAAATACGGTCTGTCTTTAGTTTTCAAAAGGATAGTAAAATTTTATCTAAAATGATGTAAATTACCAAGCATAGTTTTCGATAAAGATGCAACTTTCTTCTACGTTATCATTTTAAATATACAATTTAGAAAAGACAGAATAGACTGCAGTGTTTGGGATTTAAAATCTTCCACAAATTTATTGATCAAAATCAATTAAATTAAAAATGTGATTGGGGAAACCCAAAAGCAGAATCATTTGGTCCGTGTTTGTCTCAGTGACAGGCGAGTGATGGCCATGGATGGAGAACTTTGACACTTCATACATTCTTCCAAATGTCATCTTTCAGAAAGATAGCTTTTTCACCACAATTTCATGGAGATGTTGAAGATGGTTTGAATAAGGCTTTTACTGGCCATTAGATTGAAAGAGTCAGCTTAATCACCTTCTCATTTGCACCCCTCCCCTTCCGTCTCCAGATCTCAAGACATTATGGTTTTGAATGGACCATGACTTTGAGTAAAGTGTGAATGATGTTGAAAAGACTTCATGGAAGTCTTTTAATAATATTGTAACTGAATTTCTTGGCAATATAGAAGTAGAGAACTGTGGAGATCTAGTTCCAGAACTTCAAAATTGTAAATCTCTGGGATGTAACATGTCCTTAAAATTAAATTTTCTGGATTCACAATTGGACTTCTTTCCTGAAAATCTGCTACAACCACGATGAGCGTTTCCACCAAGATATTTCAACAAGGCGAAACATTATCAGGGAAATAGAATCCAAATATGCTTGAATATTGTTCCAGGACATTAAAAAGGATGTTTCTCGAGCAAAATACAGTAGAAAAACATTAAAAACTGCATTTTAATTTAGATTAATATACGTACATGAATTAAACAAAACTTATAACTTTAAAATCGCATGAATTTTTTAATTTTGCTTTACAAAAAAAAAAAAAAACCTTACCGTTACAAAAAAAAAAAAAAATTATGCAAATTTGAAATCAGAACAAAAGGGCATTTTTATTAATTTAACAGATACCGAGTTAAATTTTGTCAGTCAATGTAGCATATGAAATGTCTTTAATGTTTCATTTATTCTTTGAATATATGCAGAGCCGTTAATGATGAATTAAGGATCTACTCATTAATTAGCAACGAAACTTGAGGAATTGAAATCAAAACTTATCATACATTCTTTTTTAAGTATAAGACATTATTTTTAGATATCTTTATTCTTACACATTCTGTAAATATATAACCAATCTATTTTACAAGCCTTACAAATTCGATTTTGGAAAAAAAAATCTGTATGTCTAGTCTAAAATAAAAATTAAATGCATTATTTAAGTAAAAGACAGAATAAAGTGATTTTTATATAAATAATTCACTTAAAAGAATTGAAATAAATCTTTATGAAATAAAAAATCACTAATGGGAAAGGGACTAATAAGGGACTTAATGAATTTAATGGGCCCAAGTTTATTTTAACTTTTAGAGATTAATCCCATAATGTAGTTCAGTATTTTTAATATGAAGTTTTATTTTGTCTCTTTTTCCGTTTTGGAGTAACCAACATAATTCAAGTTATCTTTTATAGATTGTACATTTGTTTGATAATGCAGCTACTGTTGGATTTGCAGTTTTCATGTCATTGTGGGGTAGGTTAAATTTTTTTTAATTCAATAGTCGGTTAATATGTGTTTATAAATTATATATAAAAAGGATTTAGAAATGATTATCAAAAACATATAACAAAATTTTATATTATATATATGTAACTTCTTTTATCAATTTGATAGGGGCTTGAATTGCTGTTAACAATATACATATATTACAAATGTCAAAAATTAATAAACTACATGTAACAAATATAAATTAATAACTTTAAAATTTTTAAATATAACTAGCAGGTGTGACCAGGCATTGCCTATTCTACAGAAAATAATGTGGAAAATTTTATTAGGAGAAAAAAATAATTTTAGAATATTAAAATTTCATATTTTTATTTCTTTACGAATATTATTTTTTTCCGAATATTTATACCTTTTTTTACGAATATTAAAATTTCATATTTTTATTTTATCGCTAATTTTCTATAAAAAGCGTATATTGTTATGCATCAGATGGAAGATTTTAGTGATAGCAGAGAAAGTCATATTTTACTTATGCGGCATACCTTGCAGTCATACTATTGTATTGTTTATCGTTTTATTACTTATAATCAGTGAGTATTTTTAAGAAATTATTCATAACATAATACTATGTATAATCAGAAAGTCTTGTTGTAAATTAATAAATTTTTTTACTTTATCTGCTACTTGATAGGCGCTAAATAAATAAGAAAAACATTCTACATAAATGTTATTTTGAAAAGAATTTCAATTTCTTTAATATTATAGATTTTGAATTTATAATGGTTTGCATCAAAAATGTTTGGGCAGAACATATTCTTGAAGTATATGCACACGCATATTGGTTGATATAGCAAAATTTTTTTTTACATTTCTCCAAAGATGTGATTCTGTCAGGTAAAAAAATTGAGCTCAGCAGTAGATGTTTATCTTAGGTTGACTGGAAAAGTTTGCCAAAAGTCACCTGCTAATAGTATAAGAGTTCCTCGTATCGATGGTTATTTCCGCGCAAAATACTATGAAATGCTTTGAGATTTGAGCCATGGTACATTAATCCATAATAATAAGTTTGATCTTTTAATATTGTGGCCATATCTAAACGTTTACTAATATTGCAAATAGGAGTTTCAGCTTGTTGTAAATATAGTTTAATGCTTTGAGAGTTAAATGTATGTGCCGTCCTCCATCAAGTGGGAGTCTGATGGTCAGTGGCTAGCGTCGAATAGAGGTCATATCAGATTTTCACCCACATCGTTCCCAAACTATCAGCTTGGGGCAACTCAGCTCTAGGGTGGTGTCGTGTAGAGTAGTCCTCCATCAAGGAACGTTAATGCAATTCATGATGATTCTGCAACAAGTCTAAGCTCATTCTTCTTTCGAATTTCGGTGAGTATTAAATTGAGAAGAAGGGGTTTTCAGTGCCTTATGGTGCATCAAGAACAAAAAGCTTTCATTTCAGTTTGCTACTTATTGCATCTATGTGTTGTAGATGAATCTTTAATCAGCAATTAAAAGGGCTTTTTTAACAATGAAAACGAATCTGCTAAATATCATATTGTTTTTATCGTAATAGGTCTTTAAATTGAGCACTAGTATTTGTGCCGGCGCAGACAATACAAGATAAAAAAATTTATGGTTGATTAATATCCATCTGTCCTCAATTAATATGAGTGCTTCATTGAAATGGCGTCTGAAAATTGTGTATACTTAGATCAGTATACACTCTTGATGCTTGTCGAAGTATTCTTCACCGAAGCTTTCTTTTGCTTTCCCCAAACACATTTAAGATCTGATGGTCCACAAGTTATTAAATTATTGCAAACAGAATGCTTGTTTGTTGTGGAAAACTCGTAAGAGATGCTTCTGTTAACGTTGCGTCCTAACAGTTCTAATTCGAACTTTTTTTAGTCTTGTCGTCGCACTCTTCAGTTGTTTCAACAGCTACTAACTTACTATTTTAAACGGTTTGCTTCAACAGGAATGTTACGTTGAAAGGGTGTCTCGACAACTATGGTGATTTTCATTTGTTTCAATTTTGGGATTTGTCTTCCAATAGATTTTTTTTTAATGTTCACAATAATTTGTTTTTAGGCTTAACGTAAATGTACACAGTGTTGTACTGTTATAAGTACAAACATAAACAAACGATAAGTATAAACAGTGTTGTACTGTTTGTACTTATAACTCTCAAAACTAAAAATCATTTTCTTTTTTCAAAAAGCATAAATATTAAATATTATATACTGATATATATATATATAATATTATGACGTTAATGAAAAAAAAATTTCATTATTCCGACTCCGAAATAACACATCCTTAAAGAGGAATTTAAAGAAAATTATTTTCTTTTGTCCAGTCTCAGGCCAGCTAACAATACCGAATTTCACGTTGCAAACATGCTGTTGCGTGGTATATTGTTTCATTTAATGAAATAAGAACTAATTAGAAGTTTTTCGTAATTATAGCTCTTATACCATGCTTGTGACATAAATAATTTATAAAAATGGTGGCATGATAAAAATGGAGTGATTAAAATTTCATGAAAATCTATTGAAGGATATGGCAAGTCTATAGGGAACACAGAAGCATAGTTTCAATTCATCTAATTATCTACATAGATGTACTCCAACGCTTTTATTTTTTTTTTTATCTTTATAAATTAAAATGAAGTATAATTAATTATGAAAAAACATTATTGTGCTTTAAACATCATTGTTTTAATTTTTTTTTGGTGTTTAGAATTTATAATTAAGTTAAACAGGTAATATTTTAATCATTATTTTAGTTACAATGAATACATTAAAAGATATGTAATTAAATATTTCCTAATTTTAGCTTCATTAGAAAAAAAAATCGAACTATACTTTTTGAAAAAATGAATTCCATCAAATTATCTTTTTCTTTCTATTTTAATTTTTACTATTATTTGTTTTTTATTTTTATTATTTTTTTTATTTAGCTACCATGTTCATGGAATTTTGGAAAAGGAAACAAGCTACTCTGGCTTGGGAATGGAATCTTGCTGATCTGGATTACGGAATGGTGAGTAAGGATTAAAAGTTTATTTGTACTACTATCTTATATTTATTTATTATTTTTCTTTCTACATATTATAAAAAAAAAAGAAATTTCCTCATCTTCTGTCTTTCTGTATATTTTCTTTTAATTTAATTTTTCTTTCATCATATGTCTTTTTTTTTTTTTTTTTGTTTAACATTTCTTTGATTATTTTTCTCTCTTTATGTATCTCTAAATGGTATCAGTTAAGAAAGAAAAGTAACATTTATTTGGTTTTTGCAGAGAAACAATATTTTTCAAGTGAGTAAGTATACCATTCAAAAACGACATTATCATTTTTTTACTGTAATTTCCTCCAATGTGATTTTAAATGCGCTGTTGTGTTTGCTCCTCTTTTAATGGATGTACTTAAATGTTTTGCGTAAATATTTTTGTCTTCATTTCTTTAAAGAAAGCATTTATGTAAATGTTACATGAGCATTCGGGCTAATGCTTTTATTTAATTTGCATTTTTATTTAATCATTGCCAATGCAGCAAGCTAGTGGGCTGCATTCATAGGCAGAGTACAAAATAAGTACAAATACAATCAAAAAAATTATGCGTATGTCCAATTAAAAATCAAAATGCAATAAATGTATTAAAGATTGTTAGATTTTCAGTAATGGAAGAGCAGAATTATAAACGGTAAGTTGGAACAAACTGGTAGATATCCATTATATCAGCATTTCTAATAAAAATCTTTAATATTTGTAATGTTTTTCTTCTTTTAATTCCTTTAATATGTTAAATACACTCATGTCCATAAATTAAGGATAATTAAGAATCACACAGAAATTGAACTCTAAAATAAAAATTTCACCTGTAGAATTATCGCACACATCTTGAAGAAGAATATGCAAATTACAGGAAACCACCAGATGACGCGGCTAGTACGTCACAATGACGAGAGTGTAAGAGAGGGGTATATAAGGAATGGTGGCAAAGAAGTAAAATTGTTCACAAGAGCTTTAAAAGCCTTTCAGTGCAATAACCGCATAGTTATGGCACAAAGGAAGCATTTGGATGATTTTTACGTGGTAGAATTATCGGACGACTGGAATGTGAACGCACCCAGCTGGAAGTATCCGAGGAACTTGGAATCGCCCAGAGTGTCATCTCCAGGCTTTGGCAACGATTGCAAGATGATGGTAATGTGAGTAGATGTTACAGCACAGGTCGCCCCCG
This sequence comes from Caerostris extrusa, assembly GCA_021605095.1. Taxonomy (NCBI): domain Eukaryota; kingdom Metazoa; phylum Arthropoda; class Arachnida; order Araneae; family Araneidae; genus Caerostris; species Caerostris extrusa. The sequence goes on from BPLR01019374.1 coordinate 41,608, forward strand.
AGTTACAACGCCAAATGAGGACCGGTATTTAGCAGTTACTGCCAAAAGAAACAGACGGAGCACAGCATCAGACCTGTCTCGTCAGCTCTCTTCAGCTACCGGTACGACAGTTTCAAGGCAGACCGTGTACAGACGCTTAGGGCATATTGGTCTATATGCTAGTAGGCCTGACAGATGTGTTCCATTACCGCAACTCACTGTCGCCTGCGATTAACCTGGAGTAGAGAGCACGCATTGTGGACACCGCAACAGTGGTCTTGTGTGATGCTTTCCGACGAGTCCAGGTTTAGTTTGCAGTCTGATTCTCGGCGGACTTTCATATGGAGAGCGCCAGGTACCCGTTACCACCAAGAGAACACTATTGAACGACACCGTTATGGTGGTGCAGGATGGCTCGTTTGGGGAGGAATTATTCTTGGTTCCAGAACTGACCTGCATGTTCAGAGTATAACGATGACAGGCCACATCTATCGGGATGTCATTCTGGAACAACATGTACGTTTGTTTCGGGGCGCAATGGGTGCTGAATTTCTGTTTATGGATGACAACGGCCGTCCTCAACGTGCAAACATTGTAGACGAATGCCTTCAATTGGAGGATATCACCCGTATGGATTGGCCAGCATACTCACCGGACTTGAATCCAATAGAGCATGTGTGGGATATGCTTGGCCGACGAATTGCAGCCCGTCAACCCCGTCCCACCTGTCAACCGGAACTTCGGAGGGCATTGCTTGATGAGTGTGTAATATTCCCCAAGATCAGATTGATAATTTGATACTCAGCATGCCTAGGCGTTGTAAGGCCTGTATTGCATCGTCCGGGAGACATACTCCATATTAACCATCATACTAACCATGTTATACTGTTTTTTGTAAATAGGTTCTTTTTGAAATTTGCTCCAGGAGTAAAAAAATCGCAATTTTTATTAATTATGTCAAACATATAGCATCTTTTTTGCTCTTTACCTTTTGTTTAATAAATAAACTTTACAAATAAGTCAAATTTGTTTTGCTTCTGTCTCTTTCTTTACCTGAACTTCATTATCCTTAATTTATGGACATGAGTGTAGCTTTTAAATTGGTAAAAATGAGTAGTAATACAATAATCTTGGAAAACTGCCTAAAAGCATCGAAATCCAGATTTTTAGAGTTGTCAGATCACTCCTTTGTTTACTCATAATATGAGGATCATCTATCGGATAAAGGGGATTTGTTGGTTGAAATCTAGAATACTGTACCCTGAGTAAGTCGCCAATCTTGCAGCCCGGAATGTTTCGGTAATTTCTTTAGGGTTACAATACTCTAAAGGAATTCTTAACTTCTTCTTTTCCGAACAATATAATGACATTTATTTCTACTTTGACAGTTATTTGCAGAATTATTTAATTGTCGTAAATAAAGATCATAATTATATGTTCTTTTAACTATTTATTCCGATAAATTATTGATTATTCTGAGATTGTTTTTATAATATATGTTTACAATAAATGATACATACAATTAACAATTTTTATGATGTTGAAAATTAAGAAAACCAACAAGCAAACGATTTTTTAATTTATTAATAACTTGTATTTGATGATCAAATAATTATTTTCTTTTTAATGCTATTGAAATAATTATGATTTTATAACAATCGTTATTTGAATTTACGCAAAAAAAAATTTTACTTTTAATTTTAGAACATTAGTTCACAGTGGAAACGTCGATTGAACGCATTAAATTGTTCTGCTGTTTTGTGATGTTTCTTTTTAATGCTGTTGACATAGTTAAGGTTTTGTGGCAACCGTTATTTGAATTTGCTTTTGGAAAATGTAAATTTTTAATTTTAGAACGTTAGTTTACAGAAGAGAAAGACAATTGGAAAGCATTAAATTTTTTGTGGCTTTCTGATGTTGCTGTTCTTGTTTTCTTCGTTCGTTTGATAAGGCTATTCTCGGACAGGTTTAGTGAGGCAATAAAAAGATCATTTTCGCCTCCAACAAAGGATATATTAGAAAAAAATGTAAGTTATTCTTGGGGTTTCCCCTTTTTAAATAATTTTATTTCTTCATTCAAAATCAGCATCATAAACAACATGCAATATATTTTTTGACAGAATAGAAAAATAATTGGTGTATTAGCGATTAATTTTGCCGTAATTTTATCGTAACAACGATTATTATCTTTGTCTAAATGATATATTTATATGAGTTAGCAAAATATAATTCCACATAATAATTTGGCGATAAAGCGATTAAATTTGGCGTAAAAGCAATTTAGAAATAAAATTTTATCAAAATAATGATATATTTTGGCTTTAAAGCTGCAATATGTGACGTAAAAAAAACTAAAATGTTGCCATAATAATAGTGGTAAAATTTTGGCGATAAAGTGATATAAATTGGTGTAAAGAAAATTTAAGATTTTTTTTTTTTTTTTGGCATATTAGTGTTAAATTTTGTCGGAAAGGCGATAGCATTTGACTCAAAAGTTTATTCTAGAGTAGAATTTTTTTTTAGTGATAAGAACTTGGCAATAAAACATTAACGTTTGACGTAAGAGCACTTTAAAAACAAAATTAGCTTAGTGAAAAATTTGGCGATAAAGCATTTCAAGAATTAAATTTTTGGCAGGATAATGATAATATTTGGCGTTAAAGCTATAAACTTTGTCTTAAAGCCCTTTCAGGAATACACTTTGACGTAATAGCTGTTTGACTACCAATGTTGGCGTAATAGCAATGTTTAGCGATAAATTTTGGTGAAATAGCGTTTTACACCCCCGTACCCCGATACTACCTCGTATAATAGCGTACCCCGATAACAACCTGGTATATTCATTACTATGCTTACTGGCGAATTGGCATAAAGGGTACAGGATTCTAGATTTTTAACACTTTGTTTTCTAAAATTAGAAAGGGAATGTTTGTTTGACATATTCTAGTTATTTATACATTTATCCTATAAATATACGAGAATGTAAGGTCTATGTTTATAGAATACCTCGAGATAACAAAAATTCTATCCAGCAAATGCATTTTACCATTCGACGTCAACGCAAAAGACATTTTCATTTGTTTCATTCATCTGAAAAATGAAAATCTAAAAGTTGAAACTGTAGAAAGGGTAGGACAGCCCATTCTAATAGTTAAATTCTAATAGTCAATAGCCCCGAATAGTCCATTTTTGTTACGTGTCTGCTGCTGCATGATTTACATTATGAACATGTGACAAACATCACAGAGAGGTATATTATCTAAAAATACTATCTGTTTTTGTTTTTTTTTGTTTCTTATTTTTAAATATACAAAAATTAGAGATCTAATATCTTATCAAATAGTCGTTATACAGTTACTGACAGTGTATTTAAAGTAGTTGAGAAATTCATGTAAATGAGATACAACTGATCCATACATCTTTTATTATCTAGTAAATCATCGACAAAACACTTGTACATCTTTCAGCAAAAAACACGGCATACAATAAATGCTGTTTAGAATCTCACCAAACCTGTTGGTGTCAATTGTTGAATACCCCATTTCATTGTTTCTATTCATACGATACTAATTAATGTTATAGACATGGTAGCATGCATGTCTAGCTGAATTAGATGTCAGTCACTGCTTTGAAAATAAATGGACATGACGATGATTGTGACAGAGTGTTTCTCTCTTTAACAAAATTGTTTACGGGGATTATTCAATGTAGACTGTAAATATAATAAAATGAACCTTGAAAATCCTACTGAAAATATTTATCACTTTACTCATCAGGACTAATACTCCGAAGGAATATTTTATCCTAAAAATTTAATACATTATTATTATTTATGATTACTTTGTGTTTTATTGATTTTTGAAATAAGTGTATTTTTCTGAATTTGAATTTTTATTTTCTGCACTGGGAATTATATAAAATGTATTTATTTTGTAGTATTATTTATTTTTATTTTAATTAAAACGAGCAAAATAATAATTTGAAAACAAGGTATTTTACATTATTGGTTTTCAGATTATTATATTCCTCATTATAGAAACTATGTTTAATTATTTTTTGAAAGTATAGCCAATGCCTATAATATAAACCATGTTGAGCAATCTTGATGTATTCTGTACAGCTGCGTTTACGAGAATTCTCAATGCTTAAAGATACCAACAAAATATTTAATCACCGCTTGGTTAATCAATATTCATTGGTTATTGATTAAAATAATTATTAAGAAATATATAAAAATATAAAAAATATAATAAATTTTTATATTAAAAATTTTGAATACATATTTTTTATATATATTAAAAATTTTTAATACATATTTTTATATATATTCTAATTTTTATATTTTGTTTTGGTTTTTACTTCAGTTTCTGGTAAGATATTATTTTTTATTATTTTATTGTAATTTTAAACGTGCTTTTAAAGATAAATATATATTTCATTTATTTATTTACAAAAAAAAATTTCAAACATTTTGAGTAATATTTTTAATAAAAGAGAAACAGTTTTCTGGTAGTATCAAGATTCCAAGATTTGCACACATGCAAAAATTAGTGACCTAAACCTTAAACAGAAATTATGAAATACAAAAATAAATAAATAAACTGCATTTTTATATTGAATTACCATATTTATGTGGCAATGTGAATTTAAATATTTTATAAAAATAATTAAATATTTAAAATAATTTAAATTTATGCAGAATAAATTTTCGAAATTTGTAGGTAAATATTTTTTCATAAGCAAAATCCATACAATTAAAAACATACTAGTATCAAAGCATGTTATAGAAAAAATATATACTGATGGTGCTTAGGAAAATTTACCATATTTTGCTGATTAAAATTCAACAAAGCTAGTTAAATTTTATGAGAAAGGAAAACGTGAATACAAAAATCATAATTGGTTAGGTTTTTCCACAAAAATTTTTATTTTGGAAAACATCTGAAAGAATCATTTTTTGTTATTAAAAGAATAATTTCTTATAGAAATATTGCATTGATTTTATTTCATTTTTGTAAATTTGATTTTTGTGCTTCGAATAATATTGTTTAATTACCATATTTAAAGAATAAATAACATTATTAAATTAATTATTTATATTATAAGATATAAATTATTATATTACAAATAATTATTATAATTCATTATATTATCCAATGAATAATTATTCATTGAATTCTTGTTAATCAATTTATTCCATTTTAATTTTGCAAATATTGTAATATATCATATTTATTAAACTAATAGATTTTGATTTTCACAAATATGTTAATGAAGTTAAATTTTATTAAATTAAATATAAAAGAATTATCATAAATTAAAATAAAAGTTAATCGTTAATACTTAAATATGTAAATAAATACTTCACATTATTTTTGCTTTATTTATAAGTAATTTCAATATTGAAGAAAATGTTACTTTATTTTTCTTCAAAGCAAATTGTATCTTATTAATACTTGACAAAATTATTATCTTATTAATATTTGAGTCTTACAGATAAACTTTCAGATAAATAAATATTTCTCAAGATAAAATTCTTTAAGTAATACGTGTATAAGTTTTAAAAAAATATGTAATTATTTTAAAAGATAAATATATATCACTATAAAAGATTATTGATAAAAACAATAATATCATTTATATTTTTGGTTCCATTCACAAACAAAGTATGTAAAATAAAATTTATTAACATTTAAAAATCATTTACTATAAATAAACTTTTTCTTGTACACTTTAAAAGGCAGATAATCTATTTTTTACTTTAACTCAGCAAATAAAATAATAAAAAATAAATAAAATAAAATTTTCTATTCGAAAGAAATATTTTAAAATTATTTTCAATAAAATAAAAATACCTAATAATTTTGAATAGTTGTTAAATGTTCATAATGCTTTTAATAAATTAAAAATGAATTATTAATAAGAAATAGAAATGATGTATATTTTAAACCTTATTCACAAACCTGAAACAGTAATCAGGTTTGAGCTGGAAAAATTGATGCACCCAAATAAAATATGTTTCACATATCCATTAAAGTCACAAAAATGAAATACGATATTTGTATCATAAATTTATAATCATTATACTCACGGTAAATGTTTAGATCAGTATAAAATACTATCCAAATGAGTGAAAAATATATTCCTTTTTATAAATATATCTACAAAAATAAAATATTTGTGTTAGAATATTTATTTCTAAAAAGATGAAAGACAGCGTCTATATAAATTTTAATCTAAAAATGTAAAATTATCCTAAATATTTATTTTTATTATAAAATATTTTTTTAAATAAAGATTTACAAAATTTCTTAATCACCATTTCTAAAATTTTAAATTTAGAAAAAATATGGTTTACAATTTAAAACAATAAAATATTAATTTAAAATATTTCCTTTAGTTAGCGGAAATACTATTTATTACATAATAAAACATATACATATTGAAACGTCATGTAATAATAATATTATCTAAAAAAAAATTATTTATCATATACTGAAATATTTATTACATAATATGACAGGCTGAAACTATTTATTACATAATATTACATATTGAAATAATTTATCAAAAATTTAGTTTGATTTAGAAAATAATGGCATACAATTTAAAACAATAAAATATTAATTTAAAATATCTCATTTAGTTAACTGAAGTACTATTTACTACATCATAAAACATTATGTAATAATAATATTAGCTAAAAAAAACTATTTATTACACACTGAAATATTTATTACATAATAATACATACTGAAACTATTCATTAGATAATATTACATATTGAAAAAAATTATCACACAATAAAAAACATTTTACATGATTTAATACATTAATACATTCAATAATCAAAAATTGTGTTTAAAAAAACAGAATGCGATTACAGTGCAGACAAACAATATCTTTTATTATTTATTTTTTGTGCCACATAGTTACCTTTTGTTCTTTCAGGAACAAATAAGACCCGAGTACGAGAGTACAGTAAAACATTACCGCCTTAATCCTGTCACCATGGTAAGAATCTGTCTCTGAATTCTGAACCTAAACAATGTTCTGCACACATCCAAACGTGTAGGTTTCTTGCACTCTTGCCTCCTTGCCTTTTTTTTTGCTTTGCTGCGTAAATCGGCAAAAAGCTCTTTAGCATAAAAGCGATTCCACTTTTTTAGCAGCAGAAAATGCAGGGTGTTCCTTCAATTTTGCGTGGACAAACAAAGACGGATGGCACTAAAATAACTTTTGCAATGGATTCTACCTTTTTTCAACCAGCCAGCACCTGAAAGCTTTTAATTCCTTGTTTCAAACTGATCTTTTATTAAAATACAAAACTTTTTTTAATTTAGAAACTTTGAGAAGGAAGATAACTTAAAGGATCCAAATGGATCTTTGCACAATATACATTAGTAAATAGAAACAACCGTACCGTTAGACGGAATATTGATCTCGTTTACATTAACAGAGAATTGTCTTCGCAATATATATTCCATACTTGCCAATTATACCAGTATTTTAAGATATATCTTAAAATAGAACAGCCAAGTTACAGATTCCCTTAATAATCTATCATCACAATCCGTCTTTAGGAATTCCTAGACATTCATGAAAATGAAATGAGACTACGTCTATATCCTTGTAATAAGGAGGAGCATTATATATCAAACCTGTTCTAATAATGTCTTATACATTATTAGAAATAATGAATACGTTATTATAATTTATTGCCTTATACATTATTAGATATTGTGCACAGATGTTTGACTTCACCAACCAATCATTCACGATATTTGCCAAGCATATTAATCAAGAATTTTATTTTTCATTGTTTACTACTTTTGGAAGATCAATGTGGTTATGGAATTTTATGTTTTTCGAACAATCGAAGGAATTTTATTATGTGTTCCATTACAAAAGTTATTCTTTTTTAAGAATATTTCTTTGTTTGCCTCACGAATTTGAAAACACCCTATACTTAGTTCCCATTATTAATTTGAGACGAAAAACTTGGAGACATTCTAAGAATGTTCTTTTTGCAGGCCATAGAACCTTTTCTTCCATTCTGGAGCAAAATCTACAGAATCGCAGCAGCAAATACGGCTGTTCTTTTTGTGGTGAGTTCTTATAATATATAATTTACATTATTTTTTAAACGTTGAAACTAATTATCCCAAAACACCTTCTAGTGTTTTTAATAAACAGACTATTTACTAGGATTTCAAAATAGATAATATTATTTATTTTAGTATATTTTGTTACATATTAGAAGAAAGACCATAAAAAATACTAAACTAAAATACTTTTTTTCTGTCTTTATCTTTCATATATAATTCTTCTGTACATGTCTGTTTCTAAATCCTCCTAAACGGCTGGGCCGATTTTGATGAAATTTTTGTGCATGTTTGAGTGGATGCTTGGATGGTTTAGATTCACAATTGGACTCAGTAGGTGGCGTTGCAATCGATATACACTCAAGAGCCAAAACATTATGACCACCCCTACATTTTGCAATGAACTCGCTTGGATGACGTGGAAGGCACGTGATTAGGTGGAAGTGGTATTTAACTGGTATTAAGTGGTGATATTAATCCATGCCACGGCGGGTTGAAGCTGTGTTGCGCGCCAAAGGTGGGCCAACTCGTTATTAACAGGTGGTCATAATGTTTTGGCTCTTGAGTGTAATTCTGTACGTGTGTTTGTCACTGAACTCCTCCTAAATGGTTTGACCGATTTTGATGAAATTTTTGTGCTTCACAAATATTATTAAATAGTTAGTATGCTATCCCCTTTGTTTTAAGTCACCACCAGATGATTCTGAAGTATATCAACTTCTATACCGTTCAACCAATCTCTATGAAAATTGGCACTAATATGCATCCGAGGATGGAAAATAGATTCGCGCTATCCACTTTATTGTTACTTGCCATCAGATGGTGTTGCAGCATTTCATCTTATATACCGTTCGAACGATATCCAAGAAAATTAGAATGCATATATAGTGGACACATGGAGAATATATTCGCGACATGTAATTTTCTACAATGCATATTTTTGTGCAGGTCAATGTATGCTGGATTCTGCTAGTCTTAAATAAAATAATTATTATGAAGATGTGAATTTATACTGATCGTGTTATATTGATATATGTGAAATTTAAAATTTTTCAAAACTGATATGGGTATTTTGAGAAAATGTTGTAATATTTTTCTTCCACATATAAATTAAATTTATGTCAAAGTGGTGGAAAATCTAAGACGAAGTAAATTTAATAAAAATGTACTGATTTGATAAATATGAACCTAAATATGAAACTGAATTGTTATTATTTTATAAAAAGGATTTTCCTAATGAAAATACCAACATAAAAGTAATGTAGTATATTTTTTCTGACATTATTTCATGTGAAGGAAGAATTTCATTTAAAGTTAAAGATCATTTCTCTGTTGCAGCTAAGTCTTCTTCTGGCAGCCGTTTTCGGCCTCATAGTGTACAGAATCATCCTAGTGACGGTGTTGACGGCCAGCGACCATCAATTTGGAAGCCTTACGCCAAAATCACCACATCCATTACTGCATCGTTAGTCAATCTAGTCGTCATCGTCATCATGGACAAAGTGAGTGCTCACTCATGTTGCATTTTAATTAATGAGAATTATTATATTTTATTAAGAACGTATTTGACTGCTATTTAGAATTATGTTTTATTTTGATTCTTTTCGATGAAATGGTCTAGATTAATAAATATGCTTTGTGAAAACAGGGGCCTGATGGCCGAATGGTTAGCGCTCTGGCGTTCGATCCCGGCTCTGGCAAATCCCGGCTTCCCCCCATGGGTGTTGTAGTGGTTCGGAATCCACTTTAAACCGTAGGTCCCGGTCCAAATAGGATCGTAGAGCGTTGCGGGGGCATTGTTATTCCGCGTCCGTGGCTTACCATCAAGTTACACGCGCCCCCTGGGTAATGCAAAGTGAGTAACGTCTATGCAACCATTATGACGAAGATCACGGTCTATTTGCCAGCTGCATTAGAAGGAAAAAAAAAAATTTATGAAAACACTTGAAATGCAACATTTTTCCCACTGGAAGAATTGTAGCATTACGTTCTCAGGAGAGAGGATGTATATTCTTTAACAAGTACATAATAACAACCTATCACTCAAATTTGATAGCAGATAAGCAGTGTTGAGGATAGTTATATTACATTAAATTAGTGTTTTGCACTAATGAGAACAACCTGTCACTGAAATCTGATAACAGATATTCAGTATTGTGGATAATGAGACCTCATGAAATTAGCGATTGTCTGTGCGACCTTCAAAGGTCGAAACAACTACAAATGGAATATGCACTTCATCATGAGTTTTTGCATCGTGATTGGTTATAGACCATGAGCTGAAAAAGTGTCTATTCTAGTGAGAAGTAAGGAAAGCGTCCCCCTTTTTGGTGGATTTAGTATGCCAAAGAAAATGTATTAATTTTTAATAACATTTTTATTAACTTATGTTTAAATTTCTTTTAGGTTTACAGAGAACTTACTGCCAAACTCACAAATTTAGGTAAGTTTGATTTGTTATTGATAGCATTTATGTTGCTCCAAAATTAAATTAAGTACTGTGATTTGAATTTGCTTTATTATATTATGCTGTCAAAGAATAGAATTACTTACTTGGCCATAAGTAAATTTAATCGTATGTTGGTTAATTGCTAATTCAGTCGGATTAAGGGTTCCATTTCTTTTTCAGAGCAACCTCGCACTCAAAGGGAGTACGAAGACAGCTTTACGTTCAAAATGTTTTTGTTCGAATTCATCAATATGTACTCGTCCCTCATCTACATCGCTTTTTTTTAAAGGCCGGTGAGTAATGGAAATCCATCTTATTTTAAAAATAAGCATCGAAGATATAAGTTCTTAACATTTTTATATCTACCTAATGTGTTCGGATAGGTCACTTTAACCTGAGGTTATTTGCACTACAGTGTTAGATATGTAACAAATATAGAGCTGAGGTAAAAAAGCCTACTCATACGTATTGAAACCACAATTTTGAACGAACACCCCGGGTGATATCAGGGATGAGTTTGCTTCGTCCTGCGCATCACTTCGAACTCAACAAATGGCTCGACTTCGTGACCGAATAGAAATGTGCGTCGCTGGTGAGCATTAAGGCATAGGTTCAATCAGCTGCCGACTTTGTTGTAGACACTTAAGAAAATGAGGAGACAAGATGGCTTTTGAGATGTTCAACATCTTGCCTCGTTAGTCGGACTAGCTGGTGTGAGTTTCCCGGGTTTTCTCCCATACGATAAGCAAGAGCGAGATATTTCTCCGGAAAGCACTTCCTTCCTTCTTCAGCGAGACGGAATCAAGTCATATTTCTACCTACACGTACTCCATCACAGCAGAAGCTGCCCCCACCCTTTCCCTCCTTCCATGAGAACACACGGGTTCATGGACTTAGTCTGGAACAGGGGTCTCCAAACTTTCCAGCCTTAGGATCATACTGTTTACTCCAGTAAGTACCAAGGGCCAAAACCGTTTTACTTTTTCTGCCATTATCTATAATTTCTAGACTAATCGCCGAGTACGCGCTTTGAGCGGGCATACGCTTGATTGCTTGTTGCTGCATACGCTTGGATTTTCAGGATAAAAATCACATGTTTGATTCAGGATATATACATTCCAAACATCGATATACAGACATATGCGATACTCTTTACCCCAACACAACTACCGAGGTTAACCACGGGATGTTCACTAGTTTATAATGTTAGTGGGATTCATTTCAATTATTTGTCAGTTGTTATGCTTAAGTTAAATTTTCTGCGTATTATGCTTGTCATTAAGCTTTACCTAGCAAGTCAATAAAACCGAGTTATTATCATATATGTGTTTCGCTGTCGCGGGCCGAATTGATGACACAGGCGGGCCGTAGTTTGGAGACCCCTGGTCTAGATGTTGCTATCGTCCAAGTGGGATAAGATACAACTCAACAAAAAGGATATGTTGTACCCATTCCGGACATCGACATGAAAGCTTTCGGTTCGACATCACCTGTTTCTACCAAGTACCGTTAGGTTGAAAGCCTAATTCGCTATACTTTTTTTAATCTTTAATTTTTTTTATTTTCTACTTTTGGCTTTTATAAAGTTATTATATCAAACATATTAATTCGAATCTTTTTCTGAAGTTTTAGAATTTTTTTTTTTAAATTTACACTATGATTTTTGTTATTTTTGTATAAGTAAGTTTTGCATTCAAAGTCTCTTTATAATAGTTCCTCCAATTTTATTTTTCCATAGTCCATTATCTTCAGCAACTTGGTTTTTAAATAAATAGAAAGTCTTCAGTAATACAACCCATATAGCACTGAAACTGGTGCAATTTTCAAATTTTAGATATCTAATATATCAGCATTGATAACATAGTACAAAAGGCATTTAGTTTTCATTTTGGGCTTTAACAGAAGACATTCATCTGTTTACCTCTGATCATTAAAAAACTCTACAAATATGAAAAACTTGTACATTTTATTTTAATATAGGTTTATGATTTTGAAAAATGAGTTGTTACCAGTTTGTGTTTGGCTTGTTCGTAGTTGAATAGAATGATATTATATTGTTATTGATACCGCTGAATGCTTTCTCTTTGAATCAAAAATTTATTCTCTTATAAATTTAAAAAGAATCAACATTTTTACAAATTTCTTGCGGCTGAATTTATTAATGCCAAAATTCCTCGCATTTGTGATGAATATTAGATATTTTTATCCCAATAACTTGAAAAGGTCAGACTATTAAAATACGCTGAAGCAAGATACATTGTACTCATATATAAAATCAAATCACTTTTAACAAAATTATTTAACAAATGCCGCGAAAATTGTTGTTCAATTATTCTTAATTATTGTTCAAGATTAAACACCTACCATGTTTTAGAAAATAATGATGGCGAAAAGGGGATAAAAAAAAAAAAGAAAGCATTTATTAGAATACGATGCTCTGGCAATTTACATATAAATTGAATTTTGTGTTGCAGAAACATTTGCAAAATGCCAAAATGATCCAAAGCAAGTATAATTATCCCCAAAAATAACAGCTCTCTTAATTTGTTTCTTTCAAATTAAATCATTGTTAGAAAGTTGATGAGAATCTTTATACAAATAAATGCTAAGGTTGTTTGGATAGAACATTAACAAACTTAACGACATGTTAGGATTGTATTATTATCCCGAAAGACTTATACAAATTTTATTCTAATTATTTTATTCCATTGAGTCTTAAGATATGCTGTATTAGTAAATTAAATATAATAACTATAATTTCTAAGGACATTGTATGAATTCTGAAAATGCTTTTAGGGCATATAAGATACAATGTAAGAGTATATAACAACATATAGTTTCTTTAGTTTTATCGCCTCATGTCTTAAAAATAATATATAAATTTTTCTTAGAATTATTCTCACGATACTTCAATTTGCATGCAGTTGAAGCTATAATCCAATCTTTAATTGAAGATTTCCTTTCTATAGTATATAATAATGATTTTCTATGAAAAATACTTTTTGTATAAAAGTTTATATGTATATATATATATATATATAATTATACAAATGGATGGATAGATAGAGAGATACAAAGTTTTCATAAATTTGTTACAAAAATGTATTACAAAGGCAAATGAAAAGATAGATAAGTGAAAATTATTGCAAAATGAGACGTATAGATTTAAATTATTTTGCCTTTTTCAATTCCTTCTATTAGTTCACACTCTCACTATATCTTGTTCAATTTTTCAATCGATAATAAAATACATTTTATTCTCCACTCAAGTTCAAATAAATTTTTTTTTGAACTTGTAGTGGATGACACTGGATGTTAATACAGTTTTTCAAATATTATTCATTAATTAAATTTAATTAATTAATTTTAGTTTTATATGGGATTCACGCTATTCTTTCTTCTCATTTGCACATCATTAATTAATTAATAATTAGTTAATAATTTCTTTTTTCTTATAACTAATTATTAATTATTTAATAATTAGTTAATAATCTCTTTTTTCTTATAATTTATTAGTTAATGATTATTAATTATTTTATTCATTCAATTATTAATTATTTTTATTCATTTAATTATTAATTATTATTATTTATTGTCAAATATTTTTATTATTTCATTTAATATATATTATTCAATTTTTAAAATAGTGTAACTACAAATTGGCAATAATATAAGAAATCGTCTGATTTTAATTTAGCTTATTTTTCTGGTTATTGTTATTCTTAATTTTTTACGTTTGAAATTTGAAACGATCGTGTTTGAGTATTCTTGTTAATGTATTTTATATTTTTAATTTTAAATGATCAAAAAGTTTTTAATTAAATTTGAAATATAGAAATATGAAATATATTTGAATAATGAAATATTTTTGCTTTTATTATTTTGCTGTAATTTGAGATTGCCGTTCTTTTTCTTTCAATTCCTTCTATATGCTCACACTCTCCCCTATATATATCTTGTTCAAATTTTCAATCGTTCATAAAATACTTCTTATTCATCCACTCAAGTTCAAATACATTTTTTTAACTTGTAGTGTATGATACTTGATGTTAATGCAGTTTTTTCAAATATTAATTCAGTAATTAAAATAAATTAATTAATTTTAGTTTTTTTTAGATTTAAGTTGCATATATCTCCCAATAGATGGCGCCAGATAAACTTTAAAAAATGAATGAAAATTATTTATAAAGGATTTTCTGCAATATAGTGAAAAAAAAAAAGAAGGAATTGACTTTCAAAAATTTGTTTTTATATTACTTGTTTTAGATTTTATTTAGTTTAATTTAAACATCTCTATATGGTCACTATTAGATGCAAACAGCACACCAATATGGATTGATTTCTTGCATGTTCGCTGTACCATACTCTCAACTGTGGTTTCAAGGATATCTATGATCTTTTGCTAGATTTGTTATATCCTGTACCGATGCACCATACAAGATACACAATAACTTTGAATACCTCGTACACCAGAATGTCAGAAGCCTGGATCGATCCATGTTTAAAATAAGAAAATTTTAATAATGAAACTACATTTAAATGTTTATTTTGCGCAAATCGAGAAACACTCAGTGTTTGTTACAACACCGAATTTTTAATGACATCAAAATATTCATTAAAGATTTTTATTTTTATTTTTATTTCGATTTTGCTAAAAGAACTTGTAATTTTCATTTTTCGCAATGAGAAGAATAAATAGTTAGCTAATAAGCTAATATAAAACTATATAATTAGTTATGAAAGATAAATATAAGATATCGTTTGGCTATAATTGTACAATATTTTAATTTTGAAATTGTATGATATTTCTGTTTGAGATTCTAATGAGAAATTTTCAACGTATTTTTAAAATCTTTTGGTAAGGCGTTTATAATTTTAATTTTTATTTATATAGATATTTTTACATGAAACTAATTTTTTTTTGAAAATATATATTTTTTTTACAATTTTCCTTGAAAGAAAAATAAATATTTAAGCAACGTCACTTAATTATTGAAAAACCTCGCACTATATTTATATAAATTTAAAAGTTTCATAACATAAAAAAAAATTGCAAACAATAAAAGTAATTTAAATTCAGCTAGAGAAAAGTGTACATAAAACTGACTTTTAATTATTAAGTTCTTGGGGAAAAAATATATAAGAAGAAAAATTTATGTCACCTTACCTATTACCGTAGATCAACAGAAATTGCTGTTGGCTGTGTAAATCTTCTAGGTAATGAACTATCCCTAGCGGACGTAAGCTATGACAAAATAATTTAAAAATCTTGCTATATAAATTTACCCACATCTAACGTGATAAACAATCTTTCATAAAACTCTGTTAAAATTAAGTGTGTTAAAAGTACACAGTTTGAAAGCTGTTTGTAGAAATAAAGATGGGTTTAATTAGTGAAAATATTTTGTTCCACTCAAAAGAGCAGTATGTGTTAGTTAACATGCAAAAGGAAATTACTTAGAATCCATTGGGAAAGGGAATCATTTTCTTAAAAAATGACAATTGACGGAGATTGTATCTGATACTTAAATGGACAGTCGAAATGCATAATTGGAGTTTTAAAGAGAGACACATTTATTCTTAATTACCGCCCACATTTTTGTAGAGAATGACATTTGCAAATTAAAGTGGTGTCCATCATCATTAAGATGTTCAAAACGTAGGAAATTTGCAGGTTCTTAAGTTTGAGTGTGTGAGAGTATATTAGCAATGGAAATAAAAAAAAAAAAAAATTGTAATGTCCCGACTCGTGGCTCAGTGGCAACGTTCGCCGCTGTTGAGCATTTGAGCTGAGGTTCAATCCGCTGGCGGTTTTGTTGTAGAAAAAAAAAAAAAAAAAAAGAGGAGATGTTTCAAAAAACGAGGAGACTCAATGGTGTGATGGTGTTTGTGTTCTCGATATTCAACATCTTGCCTCTTTAGTCTGGATGTTAGCTTCAATAGTTATAAATAACATCAGGATAATTTCTGCCCGACTCGTGGCTCAATGATAACGCGTACCGCACGGTGAACATGAGGACGGCGATTCAATCCGCTGGCAGCTTTGTTATAAACACTGTTTCAAAAAACGAGGAGGCTCAATGACGTTTGTGATGTTCAGTATCTTGCCCTCGTTCGTCGGAATACCTAGTTGAAGTTTTATGGGTTTTCTCTCATAAGATACTCAGATGTAATTTCTTCTAAAAGTTCTCCCGAAAGGCACTGCCCTCCTTCTTCAGCGCTACGAAACCTATCAGGCTTCTACCTACGAGTGTTCCATTACAACAGAATTCCATTCCCTTTCCCTCCTTCCATGAGACCACACGGGTTCTTGGACTTGGTCTACATGTTGCTGTCTACAAAGTGGGAGAAGAAATAAAAATAAAATGATTTAATCAGCTTATAGAAGCGAAAGTCATAGTGTATTAAAAATTTTCAGTTAATTAGTAAAGTAATAGAAATTAAAAACTATTTTGTTGTCTGGATACCACTTGGGATGAAAGGATTAAAGCAATTAAATTATATTTTCATTAGTTGCAATAAATGACAGTTACCAAAATAAATTCCTTGTTGACTGTTAAATGTCAGCAAAGATCAATTCTCATTAAGCCTTAATCCTAAAATCCATTAAAATGACGCTGTTAAGCTGCTTTCACATTAATAGCATCAATTTAAAATATTTAGAGGTTGTTTTTATTTTGGAATTATTTTAAGTCCATTAAAAATAATTTATCTTGCATCTATCAATTTAGAAACCAATTTTATTGTTAAAGTAGTTTATAATTTTTTCATTTCATTTTCACTTTTCACCTTTACTCTTCAAATTGAAATCAGTTCACAAAGTAGTATTTTATTAAGAGTTATATGGTGTTACAATATTGAACATTTGACTCGTTCATTCACTACTACAGTGGCTGGTATGTAGCAAATTCAGCATTACCCAGCTTCACCACCTGGTTCAGAACGTGGTTTGGACCTACATTTTGCAATCAGAATTTTGAAAAAAAACATTTTGAAGGGTACCATTGGGGGAATTTGTTAACAGTCCATCACCTTAAACTCAACGGAAGAACTTTATGGCCAACTACACTTGTGTGCAAAATTTAAGCAACAATATAAAATTTTAGCAGATAGCCATGAAATTGCAGAAAAGGAAGTCTGGAGATCAGTACAATGAACACGTAAGTCAGTAGAAATGCCATGCGTATTTAAATATCAAGAACGAAACGTCGGAGGTGACGTGAGCGTAAGCAAAACGCGTGATGTCGACGCGTGCAGCTCAACAATAGAATGAAAGGAAGGACGGAGACGCAATTCAACATATCCGCTGCAAGTGCAGTGAGTCATTTCGTGAAATATGGCTAGAAGAAATCACCTGGACGACTTTACACGTGGAAGAATGATCGGAAAGCTGGAAGAGGGGCGTACTGTCACCAGTGTAGCTGCAGAGTTCGGAATCACCAAAAGTGTCGTTTCGCTCGCTTGGAAAGCGTTCCAAACCACAGGAGCAGCTGTTAGAAAGGTTGGTGGGGCCGCCCGAGGAAGACAATTGCATGGGATGACCGATATATCGTCCTGCAGGCGAAAAGAGGCCGACAGCATCAGCAAGCGCCATTGCTCAGCAACTCTGTACAGCAACGGGGCGACAAGTGTCGCAGTTTACTTTGGCCAGACGCCCTCACAAAAGTGAGCCTATTCGCCCGCCGTCCTAAACGCTTCCTCCCGTTGAAAGTTGGCCACCGTTTACAGTGGTGCAGAGAACACAAAAACTGGACAACTGATCAATGGAGTCGTGTCCTGTTTAAGGATGAGAGTCGGTTCTGTACCAGAAGCGATTCTCGACGCGTTTTGATTTGGAGAGAGGTCGGGACCCGGTTTTATCCCAGTAACCTCAAGGAAAGACACCGTTATGGTGGTTCTGGAGTTCTTGTCTGGGCATTTTGCTGAACGGGCGAACTGAGTTCATGTTTTTGACACAGGGTCTGTAACTGGGGATCGCTATTGTGAGGAGGTATTCCTTTCCCATTCGTGTCTGTTCCGAGGTGCGATTGGCCCAAACTTCATTTTATTTTTATGGATGACAATGCACGGCCACATCGGACTCTTGTTGTTGAGGAGCTACTGGAAAGTGAAGATATCACTCGAATGGATTGGCCAGCTTACGCCCCAGATTTAAATCCCATTGAACATGTGTGGGATGCTTTGGAGAGACGCATTGCAGCACGCTTACATCCTCCGGAGAACACCCAACAACTCAAACAGATGTCTGATTGAGGAATGGCCACTCCTACCGCAAGAAATGTTGCACCAGCTGGTTCTGAGTACGCGGAGACGGTGCGCAACCATTGCAGTGAGGGGAGGGCATATACCATATTAAGCAACATCTGCTTGTTGTTCTTCCTCTTGGATAGACAATCATATATCACGATACTACGCGTTCAATAAAGCTTGTTTTGTTCGATTCCATACCGTATGCATTGTATTCCTTTTTCAGCGCCGATGCTTTCGTCATCCTTTACGTACATAATACTCTCCCTCATTTCTGAATGTCATGCCTCTCAGATGATTTCTCGTGGAATTATGGCAAAAAACCCACCTGTTGCTTAAGTTTTGCACACCAGTGTAATTTATCTTCAAGGGAGCTTTCAGTTCGATATCAGATGTTAGGTTTCGAAACAAGCTTGTTTAGTTCTGAAGTCCAACATGCTCTACCACTCTCATATCTCGTGGTATATCATTTCTCATACACCACGTCAAACCGCACAGGCCTAAGGTTATATTGTAATTAAATAGTTATATTTAAAGCAATATTGTTGTTATGTTGTGACTAAACCTCAGTATGCGGCAACACGGGACTGATACAGCTTCTGTTGTGAGAGAGTAGCTGTATGTAGAAGTCTGACTTGACTCCGTGTCGCTGAAGAAGAAGGGCAGGGCCTTCCGGGGAGACTTTTAGGGAGAACTACCCCGCATTTGCGCATCGTACAAGAAGGAAATCCGGGAAACCCGCACAAGGTAGTTCGACTCACGAGGCAAGATGCTGAACATCCCAAACGCCATCGAGACTCCTCTTTTTAGAAACTACAAGAATCTGTCACCAGCGGCGCACGTTACCACTGAGCCATGAGTCGTGCAATGCAATTAATTTAGGCAATGCTTTTTTTTAAATTATGTAATAATTAAAAAAAAGTAAGAGAAAGTGCAATTTACAAGAAACATACCATATTTATTTATTTAAAACGGAACTACAATTTTTAATACAAAATATGATTTTTTAATAATAACTTTAATTTATGATTTTCTTCTGTAGGTTTTTTGGCCATCCCGGAAATACTTTTTACTCTATTTGGCTTTAGACAAGATCAGGTAAATCAGCGATTTTATAATTCTTTAAAGATTCAATTTTATTTCAATTCAAGATTTTTTCAATTTTATTCTTTAAACATTCTTTTAATTATGCAACTTGTTTTGGTTAAAATCTAACAGAATATGCTATAAAATAGCATCCTTTCAAAAATTTGCTTTGTGGTTATTATATAGAATTGAACTCGTTCGTTAAATACATAGGATGCAATTCAAAACATCAGTAAGTATGTTTCTAATTATTCATTATTAAAAGTATCTCATCAGTAACTTACTGAAGGATAGCAATGTATATTGAATTTGATAATGAGCAATGTTTGAGAGTAATTAGAATTTATGACATCTGACGCTAAGTTTTGGTGGAAAACAATGACAATTATTCATTATGAACTTACTAATCTATTGATTTATTGATTTCTAAGAGATGAACACAGAAGTGGATAGTATTGCAATTGATAGGAATATTAATCTTTAAATGCGGTACTTTAGATGCAATCAATTTTTATTTAACTTTTATTAAAACTTAATTGATGAAATATAAGAGTAAAAGTTAGAGCATATATGCGTGTGGTCCTGATTCAGTGTTGTTCCATGTTTGAAACCGAATTATTTCTTTAAATAATAATGAAACTTTTGGCTTTCATATTTATTAAAATTTGCGGAGACAGCATTGCACAACTACAATACATGACACACAAAACAAAAATTATGTAACAAATATTTACAAATCATCTTAAAACATGTTCGTTTAAGCCAATTCGTTCTTTGTAACTATCTTCCCATTCTTTGTACCCTCCTTTTCTTACCCTTTGTACCTCCAGCTCGTTCTTTGTACCACCCTCTTTTTTCCTGCCTGGAACTCATCCCTCGACCGCTGTATCCTCCGTAGTGCCTGGAACTCTTCACTCCACATCGCACTCTCCTTTTTCTCTTTCTCCCTCTTCTACTCTCGGTTCTAAAGTCTAACAAGCGAAAAAAGCCGTGCAAAGTCCGAAGCCTAACGTACAGGTCAATCCGACCTTTGAAAGACAGGTCTATCAATCTTGAACTTTTCCCCGTCCGCTTTATAATTAATTATTTGAAGACACGATGTATCCTTACTATAAGTATATTGGAAATGCCAAATTAAAGTAGTTTCGTAAAAAAGTAAGTAGTATAATAAGCGTCTCAAATTGTTTATTCTTTGAAAAATATGAAGATGATGATTAGTCAATCTGATAAAAATAAAACTGAAGGACGGAATGCATTAGTTGGATTGACTTTTTGGGTACTAACATAATGATTCTAACTCACATTATCCCTCCGTACACATGGGGTTATTTTACACCAAACTAAAATTTTTAATCGTAGTAGTTAGAGGCATTGAAACTGTATGCAGAAAAGGTATGTATACAGTATTATTATAATTGTATGTGTATATAGTATTATTATACATACAATTAAATACTTTAAGCAGAAAAAATGTAAAGGTAGGGTAAAATATATAAGAAAGCAAAATAAAAAAATAGACTAGTGATTATTTACAGTATGTCCAAAGATTTACGTTGAGGTTATTTTGCAATGAGTTGACGGGGCTTACTTGGTGAAGAAGCAGTACATTTTAATTTTGATTCCTTTTTCCTACTCTTTACTCTAATTAGTTTATCTATTCATTCGTTTCATGTATAGATGAAAACATAAAAAAAAAAAATTAATAAAAAATGGGTTTTTTGATTACTATCACTCCCTGCAAGTTTATGAATACTGCCATTCCTTGTAAATTTTCGAATGCTATCATCCCTTGTATTATGAAAATTCGATGAATGGTATCATCCTTTGCATGTTTATGGATGATGTCATCCTTTGCATGTTTATGAATGCTGTCATCCCATGTTTATGGATGATGTCATCCGATGAATGGTATCATCCTTTGCATGTTTATGGATGCTATCATTCACATAAGTTTATATTCTTTACTCTATTTTCTTTCTCCATAACATGACGTGAAAAGATGATAAAAATTTAATAAAAAATGTTCTTGTGATTGCTATCATTCCTATAAGTTTATGAATGCTGTTATCCGCTGTAAATTTATGAATACTACCATCCCTTGTAAATTTATAAATACTTCATCCCTTGCAAATTTATGAATGCTCTCATCCATTGTAAATGAATGAATGGTATCATCCTTTGTATGCTTTATAAGCTGTCATCCCTTGTATGTTTTATATGCTGTCATCCTTAATAAACTTATGAATGATGTCATCCCTTGTAAATTTATGAATGGTATCATCCTTTGTATGCTTACGAATATTATCATCATCCTAAGTTTGTCAGGTCCACTATGATTTACTCTGCTCGCATTGTTCTTTGTAGTGCGAATTGGGAGGATGCCTATTTGAAGTTTGTGTTCAGCTGGCAATCATCATGGTTGGAAAACAAATTTTAAACAACATCTCTGAGCTTTCATGGGCGTGAGTATACAATATTCTTAGCAAAATATTAAATGACCATGGATTAAAAATTATTAAGAAATTAACTTAATGCAAATGATAAAAAAAAATGTAAATTAACAAACTGCTTATAGTGATTTTTTAAACTGAAAACATTGTTGGTGCCATATACGGAAATCATAATGATTTAGCAGTAAATTTGATGAATCTAAAAGCTTGCAAAAATTAAGATTACTTTTGGTATAGCATGAGATATAAAATTTTCCAGAATTTCGCAAAGCAAATAACCATTAGAATGGTCATATTGAAAATTAGTATGTTAATTGTTTGTTTCAATATTTTGTTTTTTTTTTTCACAAATGTTTCAATTCTTTTCAACTACTTTCAATTCTTTTCAACAACTTTCAATTCTTTTTCTTTCAATTCTTTTCAAATTTCAATGTTTCAAAAAATATTTAATTTAGCTCTTAATTATAACGATCTATAGTAATTATTTGATATATATTATAATTTAGTTTCCTTTAAGCCGTATCATAAATGAATAATGATACAAAGAAATTGCATATTTTTTCACAATACAAAAGATTTCGACTTAAAATTGCCATTCAAATATTTTCATTTTGCATAAAAAATCACAAGTATATATTTTTATATTGCATGTTTTTTTTTTAATTTTTTTTATTTTTAATGTTTTTAAAGTAAAATAAAAAAGTCTTAATTCAAATTTTTCTACTGTATTAACTAAAATTGCATTTTATTAAATGTTGAGATATTTTTGCAACTGTAATCGAGATTTTCTTTTATAATTTTAATAAGTAAACGATTTTAACTAAAAATGAAAAAAAAAACAGATTTTATTGAAAAAATAAATGAAATAAATTTTTACTGAAAATAAAACCACAAATGAACACATTTGTTTATGTAAAAACATTAATTTTTAAGATATTTGATATAAGTCAAAGTCGGATGTCGTTTCAAATGTTGTTTTCGAAGTATCTGATATACTGATATACGTAAGTACGACATACAATGCATTTATGCAATAATGACATAAAAAGTGAATATCATTTTTTAAGAGAAGATGCTTTTTAAATCTTTTTATAATTTTTTTGTTAATATATAACCACAGTAAATTATTTCTTTGTTATATAAATTTAAGATCTTTCTGTTCTAAACATTTCCACCAGTTTCCATTTATTGATTTATTTTGGCAAGAATCTGATATGTTACTCATCATTGCTATGCACTGTAGCTATTTGTATGATTGACACAGAAATTAAGTGAATGCTAAGTGCTGCTTAAAGCATTCGTTACTTTTGGACTCTAATGAAATTCCAATGTCACGTTTTGCAGTGAAATAATGAACTGGTGGAAGCGCTGGTGGAGAACGAGGGACGGCCCCAAAGACCGAGTGGCCACGACGCGGTGGGAGATCGATTACAACTTGCTGGAATGCGACCGCATGGCTCTCTTCGACGAGTATCTGGAGATGGGTGAGTTAACTTTCATTCCGTCATCAATTAAGGGTTAATTATTTAACTGACTGTTTCAACTGACTTTCCATACTTCAGTTTGTAATTTAATGTTTTTCTTTGCGCTTTTTTTTTTACAAGAAATGAAAATACTCATCAACTCAATGTTTGTACCTTCTTTGCACCTGTAATAAATTTACTTTACCATAATAAATAACCATGACACAGTAATTAGTTATTATATATTTTTCCCGATGCTTACACTTCTTTCTTAAACTTCAGCATTTTGGTCCAAGGAAATTGCTGTTTATTCTATAATAAGAAACAATATTTAGGGAGCCCGACTTGTGGCTCAGTGGCCTCGTGCTCCGCTGGAGACCATTAGGGAGGAGTTTGAATACACTGCCGGCTTTGTTGTAGACAATGTTTGAAAAAAAAACAAGGAGACTCGATGGCGTTTGGGATGTTCAGCATCTTGCCTCGTGAGTCGGACTACTTTGTGGGCGTTTTCCGGATTTTCTCCCATACGATACGCACGTCCTCATAACCAATCAGCTAGCGCTCTGGCTAGTGATACCACAGGTTTCAGGTTCGAATCCTAACTGTGGTATGGATATTTGTCAGTGGTTCGGAATTCATGTTAAACTGTGGGTCCCAGCCTAATCAGCCTAATGTGTTCACAAAATAACAATACAGCGACAAACCAAACCCATACGATATGCAAAGGCGGGGTACTTCCCCTTAAAGTCCTCCAGGAGGGGATTACCCTCCTTCTTCAGCGACATAGAGCCAAGTTAGACTTCTACCTGCGGGTGTTCCATCAGAACAGAAACTGCTTCCCGCCTTCCATGAGACCACACAGGTTCTTGTACTTGGTCTTGTCGTTGCTATCTACCAGAAGAAACACACAACACATTGGATAAGAAACACACAACACATTTGGGGGATGATGAAAAGGATTATTAACCGGCAGATAATTTTCAGGAGTAATCATACCGTATTGTATGTTATACTGGAGAAAACTTCTGCAAAACGATTAGAAGGGAAATACTCTACCACAACATCGGGGAGAGGGGGGGTACTCGCAACTTGACGATCAAATGGTTGGCTCTCTGGACTTGGGTAACACAATCTTCAGGTTCGAATTCTGGCAGTACCATATATATTTGTTTGTGGTTCGAATCCACATTAAACTGTAGGCTCCATTATGTTGTTGTTTCTTATGGCTTTATTGGAACTCAATTCATAAAAATTTGACCACTTTCCTTAGAAACAAAAAGGACACAGAAGCAAATCAAAATTACAAAGGGTGAAGACGCGACATTTTTAACAAAAACGTCCAAAAGGCCTTAAAATCAAGTTAAACGTTCTAAGGATAAAAATTTAAAAAGCTAGAAGCACCCTAGTTAAATGTAGATGTGATCAGGACATGCTTTCTCTGGCCCTCCAGTAAAAGAGTACACAAATCATCATTCTGTTGTAAATTAAGAGTCCAGTCCCTGGCAAACAAGTAGACGCGCCTCATTCAATTTCTCTGTCTTGCATAAACACATATATAAGAGTTCACAGTGACCTATTTTGGTCAGACAGTCGTTCGGCCAGCTCAGGTTTAATTAGTCCGAAGCGTGCAAAAAATGAGCATTGAGCGACAAACCATCATGTATACTCTCTTTTTTTTTTCAGTTCCTTTCTGTTAGCTCACACTCTCCCTATATATATCTTGTTCAAATTTTCAATCGTTCATAAAATACTTTTTATTCATGTAGACTTCTCTCTCAGTCTAGCGAATTTTTAACGTCAGAGGGAGGCAATCTAGGGGTGTATTTCAAAGCGACATAAAGAAGCGTTGGTTTTCTCTCAACAACACATATTTAATGAATATATTTACATCAATATTTACAGAAAGTATGGATACATTCACAACCATTTTCTACCGCTGCTTGACGCAGCGTCTCCCATGTCCGTTAGCTTTCTCCTCTCGCGCCCAACTACGGGGTTTTTCCCTTCTTCCAGGGCCAGAGTTCAAGGTCCAATACTGCTACTACATGTCAAAAGGTTGGTGTGAAAGGCACATAGTCCGTGATGCGTTTCCATCTGGTGTTTAGTAGGCAAACAAATCCCTACATTCATTCACTCAAGTTCAAACACATTTTTTTTCGAACTTGTAGTGGACGACACTGGATGTCAATACAGTTTTTTTCAAATATTAATTCATTAACTAAATTTAATTAATTAATTTTAGTTTGGTTTTTTTTTAAGTTGCATAGATGGCGCCAGATAAACTTAAAAAAAAAGAATGAAAATTATTTATAAAGGACTTTCTGCAATAGAGTGAAAAAAAAAAAGTAGAAATTGACTTTAAAAAATTATTTTTTATAATACTTGTTTGCTTTAAAATCTCATTTTGTACGTTTGCTTCTGTTCAGTAATTGAATGTAATCACAACGTACCACCGATAACGTGTACCATCGTACCACCAAGTAATATAAAAAATTTTTTATATTACTTGTTCATATCAATCTTTGTAATGCATGTCATTAACAAGAATTATACCCACCTAATCTTCTATTCACGCCAGCAAACAGACACAATTTTTTTTTTAAAATTAGAGTTATAATAAATATTTATGGGTATTGTTTTTGCTACTTTTCTTTCTATAACTGCACTTTCTGTCATAAAAGATGATATATGCTCATATGTTATGTGCGAACCCTTTTTGGAGGCATTGGTTCATTAAAATAAAGTAGAAGGAGTCCTATTTTTAATGAAAGTAAGGCCCTTTTAGAATTTGAATTTTTCCTTTCAGTTATTCAATAGCGATGCTCTGAAGCTCCAGCTATTCGTGAATAGCCAGCTAAAATTTAATCATTTGCATATTAGATGGAAAGGCATGCATACGAAATTTTTATAATTAGATAACTCTGCGGTGCGTCTTTTAGTTTAGCTTCAGAATATTCATAAAATTAAAATATACGATGGAAAATATGTTATTGAATATGAACGAAAATGGTATAAAAAAAAGAAGTATGGCATTTTTTTTTCTAATCTTGAAAAAGAAAAAATATTAGAAACTGTGTCAGGATTTAGAGATTACCGTTAAAACAAAGAATAAATTCTACATAGAGGAAATTTATGATCATGGATAATTCAAGTAGGTTAATTGATTTAGGATTAAAAATTAATTGTTTTTAATAATCCTTTTAATAAGTCTTATGTTTCCTCAAATCCCTAACAAGTAAATTGTCAAAAATGTATTTAAGTTTGCTTGATCCATTATTAAGCAATTTTTTATTATGCTATTTTTAAATGTTATTTAATGTTCATTACAAAAGTTCGCTGTAAAAACATATGAATGTATTTCATAAGTTTTAATAACTTTATGTGAACGATAGTAAAAACACGTAAGGTTTTGTAACTAACTTTCATTTCTAACCTCATAAAAGAAAAATCTATCCTCTAACAACATTATTGCTTAAATTAAAACTTGTTCTATTATTATTCTTTATTATTTTACTTTTACGTTATAAACTATTTACATTTATAAGTTATCATATGGGGCCAAGTGACTAGCGTTCTGCTTATAGTTACTACTACTCCACACCACACCACATCACTGTGCCTAGAGTTGAGTTGCCCCTATACAGTTTGGGAATGCTATGAGTGAGAAGTCTCACTGGGCTCTGTGACGCTCTTACAGTCATATGAGACAGGGACCTACGGATTAAAATGGCCTCCGAACCACTACAAATATCTATGGCAGCACCGGTCTCGAACCCGAAACCTGTGACACCGAGCGCCAGACCACTACACACTCAGTCATTCAGTACTGTAGATCGTTGGGCGTAAGGCTGACGACCTTACCCCTTAAAAAAGAAAAACATCCTGTCTCGAAATCTACCAGTCGACAGACGGCCTTGACCCAACATAGGTCTTTTAGGACAGTGATGAAGGATTTGGTTTGTCGCTCTAAGGTCATTTTCTTTTTACAAACTTAAGTTAATTATACCGAAACCTACAGTTTAACGTGGGTTCCGAACCAATATAAATATCCACGGCACTGACAGTATTCTAACCCTGAAGTCTGTGATACTAGAGCGCTAGGGCAATTGGTCATCAGGCACCTTCAATGAAGATGGAGAATTATCACATTATAAATTATTATTCACTTTATTTCATATTTATATTTTATTTCCCGTGTTAAATTTCATAAATTTTATGGGTTAGTAATAATAAAATAAATGTATTTCATATTTAAAACACAATCTTTGAATAAAATTGTTGTTGAAGTTTTAGATAGATTTGCTTTGAAAAGAAATGAGAAATGTTACAAGCCTAAACATGTGATTTCTTTCAAAATCAGCTTAGTATATGGATGCATTTTATTCCCTTTTCGTGTACCAAAACTAACAAAATAGATGCACTTTAACATCACAAAGGAAAAACTCCACTGTTAAAACTCTTTTTAAATAATTCGTTTAACATATCCAGTTTTATGTTTCGGAACTTTTTATTTTGAGAAAGGAAAAGATTCAATGCGGTATCTCTTTACTTTATCGAATATTCCTTTCTGAAAAGTTCCAAGTGCGTGATGTTTGGAAAAACACATATTTGGAATAAGTTTCCCAGAAACCATGGGGGTTTTTTTTTCTTTTCAGAACAACAAATGCAGTTGAAATACTTTTCGAAACTGAAACCTCGCACTTACAATGGAAACTCATGAATAAGATAAGTAGTTCAGTTTCCGAAGCGGAAAAAAATCGATTATATGTTTTAGGAAGATATGACGCAAACACAGAGATCTATAGTGGAAAAAAGGAATAGTCAATATTATTGCAGCAATTCTGAAATGGGATTAAAAATTTCATATTTCCTTGCTAACTTTAATATCTATTATGCAAGTCTTGTCACGTTTATTATGCAAGAAAATAACACTCTCAAAAAAACTTTACTCAAGTTAAGCTAAAATATTATGAAATTCGTTAGCATAGTTATTGTATACAATACAAAATTTATTTGACTATGATATTTTCTAAAAAAAGTTTTATGACCTTCACAAATTGTAAAAATGTGGTTGTATAATATACTGATTAAAGGAACAACTTTTAACTTGTCCGACTCGTGGCTTAAGGGCAATGTGCGCCCCTGGTGAACCTTAGGTTGAGGTTCAATCCTCTGGCGGCTTTGTTGTAGACACTGTTTCAAAAACAAGAGGAGACTAGATGGTGTTTGTGATGTACAGCATCTTGCGTTGTTAGTCGGACTACTTGATGGGAGTTTTCCGGGTTTTCTCCCATACGATACTCAAATGCGGGGGAGTTCCCCTAAAAAGTCTTCTTTGAAGGCACTACCCTCCTTCTTTAGCGACAAGGTGCTAAGTCAGACTTTTACCTACTGGTACTCCATTCCAACAAAATCTGCCCCTTTCTTTTCATCCATAATTCATGGGATGTCCATCCCGCACTGCAGACACTGAGGATTAGATACGTTAAATTTATACCTTAGGAAGTAATGGGACGATCAAGAAGACAAGGGGGCGTTTAAAAATAAGGTGACGGAAAGATGAAAGTATAAAAAAGGAAAGGAAAATAAAAATAATTGCATTTTCTTCATTATATTTAGTGAAATAATGTCTTTAGTGCGGTCATAAATTTGTTAGCAAACAAAAAGAGAGAAAAACGAAGATGACAAAAATGGAGCCGAGGATTAAATCATTAATATTAAAGCATCAGGTTCATCCTTCTCATTAGAATCAATTTTAATGTTATTAGTAATTTTTATTTTTATATCATCATTTGTAATATTAATTTACTATGACTGCTCTCTCGCGCTCGGTACCACAGGTTTCGCATTCGAGTCCCCTTCCCCCCAAACTTATTAATATGTAAATATATTAATAAGTTTGGCAATCCAACGATCAAATCTCTCCGTGTATCAATTTTCAAAATAGTTGTAAACTTATTTTTCTATCTAACTTTAATAATGGAAATTGTAAGATTTTATGTGAAGTAAATATAATTTTGTAAGTCTATGTAATGAGTAGTTAATTTATGGAATTTAAGAAAATCGTTTTAATTTAATTCCTGATGTTTATAGATATATATGCAAGCAAGAAAATATTGATTCTTAAAAAATGCTTGAGACTCTAGTAAGACTGAGAGAAAATGACATTCATCAGCATTTTCCCTTTAAAATACATTCTTTTTATAATCTTTGACAAAGATCCAAAGAAATTATTGCTTTTATAAAAATCACTTCTAAAGAGAAAAGTGCTGTTTGAACTTCTTCTTAAAAGTAGCATATCAGCATTTGTTTAACGGAGAGAAAAACATTTAGTAACCTTCCTCATTATGGCAAAACATTGTTCCAAAACGTAAGCAGTCTAACCTTTAAGTGCTCCAGTTTATCGACATCTAGTAAAGTTATTGATCCAGTTATGCAGAACTTTTATTAAATAAATGCTCCTTTTATAGTTTGCAGTGAGTAGTTTTAATGAATATTGATTTTGAATTAAAAAAAAAAAACAAGTAATTTTATAATTATTACTTTTCAAATAAAAATATATAGATTGAAATCCATTCTTCATTAAAAAGGTTTCTTTTTTAATCTTTTTTAATTTTGAGGGATTTTTATCTTTCAAATTAAAAAAAATACTGTTGCAAAATATTGGTATAAAAATACTTGTTATAAAGTAAAATCTCAGTTAATAATTAAAATTGAATAAATCGATTATGAATACGATAAAATTCAAATGCATCCACTTTAATGAAAAAGTTCAATTAGATTATTTTATAATAATATTTTTTCCAACTACTGGGACATCACCATCTCTTAAAGGCGAACTGATCCACATTTGTATGAGTGAGAAAAAAAAAGAAAGGAAGAAAGAAATACCCTACCAGCCAATCCGAAAAGAAATGAGGACTTCAACACAATCGTCATCGTTAAATATGTCTCAATTTGTCACAAATAGCATCGATTGAAAAAAACAGCTTCAAACTTGAATCCATCTTCACACTAACTAACTGTTCACGTTACTGCCTGTCCACGGATCGAATTCCATATGTCATTATGCAATTATTACTCCAGCAGATATATCTCAATTTGTTTTTTAGTTTAAGTAAAGAACAGCTTTTTACTTATAATTTGAGCATTAAATTAAAAAAATACATTTTTACAATGAATACTTTGTTTGATTTTATCCATCCATACAGAACACATTTACTGTCTAAGTCTAGCCAATGTGTATGATTAGTTACCAATTTGTTTTATTTCGTTGTCAAGTGATCCAATTCGGCTTCGTGACTCTGTTTGTGGCCGCCTTTCCTCTGGCTCCCCTGTTCGCCCTGTTGAACAACATCGTCGAAATCCGCTTGACGCCTACAAGTACGTCACCCAGCTCAGGAGACCCCTGTCGCGCGAGTGCCCAGCATCGGTGAGTACGTCATGACCATTCTGGTCACCTCTAACTATTTAAGAACAGACGTTGCGGAAGCGCAGCGTTACAAACACTTTTTATCTATTTCCTGTGATAAATTCCTCAACTGAGTAATATTTCCTGATTGAGGGAAAAATATAATTGATGCCTAACGGTAATTTTTCATAACGATGAAAACGTTCTTTTTAGATAGAAGTGCATAGTTTTTCTTCATTTTTGAGTTATTCCCATAGAGGGCAATGGGGAATTACAACCAGAAAGGGGTTCTTGTAAACCTTTTGATAATTCTGTTGCAGTGTGTGTACAAATAAAATACAAGAAATGGTGGTGGTCCATTTTTATTAACTTCACTGACGGTGTAAAAATTTATGCATTATAAAATTGATTGTTATTCAAACATATATCTTCTGGATTTTGAGAGACGAGTTCTTGTAAACCATCTCAAACAAAACTTGAACACAATTTTATCTTTATAATTTGTCTGGACTGCAGATCACGTTGGCATAAACGAAATGAACAAGCAGATTCCGTAGCAAAATCCAAGTGTCAGATACAATGATTTTAAACTGATTACACCGGAAGACATCATATATCCCAAAAAAAAACATTTAAAACCTCACACCAAAAGTGGAACAAAGGAAAATACGCGCTGGACCTGATTCATTTAAATAGTATCAAATCAACTCATCGCCTCTTACCTATCAATAGAAAAAAGTACTAATTTCGAGATTTCGCGCCATAAAAAAAAGTATACTAATTTCTAAAGTTAGACTCAATAGATTCGGATTAACGTCTTCCACTATGCTCAAGATGCAAAAAACCTGAAACAGAAGAACATAATTTATTCCAATGCACTAAATATGATGTACAAAGAGAAAAGCTAAAACAGGCTTTTTGAATACAAATTCCTATTCTATTCTTGGCTATTTGATATGAGCGACAAACCTTATTAAAAATTTTTATGAATTATTAATTTCCTACAAAAAATTACGTAGTGGTGGTTTTTTTTTTTTTTTTTTTTTTTTTGACATGCATGGGAGTTAACCTTTTTCTATTGTTTAGTGACAGAAGTTCTGCACAAAGCCACATATCGGTGCTTCTTCTTTAATACTTTTGGAATCAGTCAAAACCTACTGATTATCTGAAGATCATTTTCTTACTTCTTTTTTCAATTCCTTCTATTAGCTCACACTCTCCCTATATATATCTTGTTCCAAATTTTCAATCGTTCATAAAATACTTTTCATTAATCCACTCAAGTTCAAATACATTTTTTTAAAATTGTAGTGACGACACTGATGTTAATACAGTTTTTTCCAAATATTAATTCATTCACTAAATTTAATTAATTAATTAAATTTTTTTTTTACATTTAAGTTGCATATATCTACCAATAGATGGCGCCAGATAAACTTTAAAAATGAATGAAACTTATTTATAAAGGACTTTCTGCAATAGAATGAAAAAAAAAGTAGGAATTGATTTTTAAAAATTTTTTTTATGTTACTTGTTTCTGATTTCTTCTTAAGTAAAATTGGATAATTTGTGATAAAAACAGCCAACGGGCGCATAAATCTCAAAGACAAGTCAAGT
This sequence comes from Caerostris extrusa, assembly GCA_021605095.1. Lineage (NCBI taxonomy): Eukaryota > Metazoa > Arthropoda > Arachnida > Araneae > Araneidae > Caerostris > Caerostris extrusa. Next base: position 74,415 of record BPLR01019374.1, read on the forward strand.
CAAAGACGAGTGGTATTTCATTAATGAAAACGTGTGTGTTGAACCTAACCATTCCTAACCATCATCATCATTCTTGACGTTGTGTTGGAAGTCCAGCTTCCTTCCAAAATTCCCCGAAAACAAAAAAGGATCCAAGCAATCATATTACTGAGAAAAAAATTCAATTAAATAAAAGAGAAAATGCAGGTGCTGCGTTAGCCAAATTTTAATTAAATGCAATATGCTTTAGCAAAATGATTGCTTTAAAATATTTCATGTATTGGCGAAGTAATCGTTTGACTGACGTGGCTTTTTCGCATCATTTTGTATCTCGCATAAAAATAAATATTTTTTTTTCTATTCTCACTGTCCACTATTCACTTTCTATTCTCTCAAGGAACAAACAAACAAAAAATAGTTATAGTTATAAAAAAAAAAAATAGTTAAAAAAATTTTTTTTATGTCAAAAATGAAATTCTATTCATTTTCTTCAAGTGCAAAGGGATCTGTCCTGAATGGGTTAAAGAGGTTAATAGTCCCATTAGTTCACATGCTAATTCCTACAATTCGTTACGCGAATCACTATATCTACGTTAATACCTTTTGTCTTCAGTTAGCTAGAGCTTGACTTTGTCAAGAATAATATACCTCGTAAGTAAATTGAAAATGTGTATAAAATACATTTTCTTTCACTTTCTTAGCTTTTCGATAGTAAGTTTTATTAAAAATGTTGTCTGTCTACAGCATATAAATTTCATTTTTAGCAAAAAAACAAGTAATATAAAAAAAAAAAAAAAAAAATTAAGTCAATTCCTATCTTTTTTTTCATTATATTGCAGAAAGTCCTTTATAAATAATTTTCATTCATTTTTTAAAGTTTATCTGGCGCCATCTATTGGTAGATATATGCAACTTGAATCTAAAATACTAAAATTAATAAATTAAATTTAATGAATGAATTCATATTTGAAAACTGTATTAAATATCAAGTGTCATCCACTACAAGTTGAAAAAAATGTATTTGAACTTGAGGGGATGAATAAAAAGTATTTTAAGAACGACTGAAAATTTGAACAAGATATATAAAGGGAGAGTGTGAGCTAATAGAAGGAATTGAAAAATCAAACAAAAAAAAAAAAATACGACTGAAATTTGCCTATGTTTTTATCTAGATTTTCATTTTATCATTAGATAATCTGTGCTTTAATTTGTACAGCTTCAGCATGGGCTCTTTTCTTAATAAAAATGTCCACAGTTTGCAAATATGAATGGACTGAAAATTATGCCCGTAAGTTCATGTCTTATTTATTAAACAAATATATTTATTTATTTATTATTATATAGGTGCCTGGCAAACGATTTTAAAGGGATTATCTGTATTTGCCGTCATTAGTAATGTGAGTATTATTTTAAATTTCTTTAAAACATTAATTTGTATTTTAGTTTCGATTTTTTAATCATAATTTTGTGATGTATCATTAAATTTCTTTATTTTTTTAATCGTAATTCTGTGATGTATCGGTAATTTTCTTAAGAATAATTCCTTCGATTTCTATACCACCTTAACAATTAAATTTTGCAAGTTGACGGTTATTTTAAGAATTTTCAACATGAAAATAGAAGAATATTTAATTACTAAAAACAGTTAACATTAAATGCTCACTTGACTAAGCATCACCAATTTTTACAAATTTGTCTATCTTATTTTAGAAAAAAAATATTTCGTTCATACCATGCATAACTTCTAGTCTGTGTTTGTGCTTTTCCAGACTTATTTAACGAATTCCTTTCTCGATCTAGAACTTTTTTTACTTGTCGTTATTTTTTTTTTTTCCATTAACATTTCAGGAAATGTCTGAGTTGTTCTTTATCATAGTATGGGAGGGAATACCAAATAGAAAATTTGTCTAGTAAAAAATAGCAAATACAAAGTCGGGGATAAATAATATTTACTCTCAATTAAATATACTAAAGTAAATTCTAATTAATGCTGGATAAGAATTATCTATCCATTATCTGTGCTCATGTATACACATTAAATAAGATATTTAATTCAAGTCTGCTGAGAATGAAGGAAGAAAAAAAAAAAGTACAAATTAAAAATTACACATTTTACAATTTCTTATTTAAAAGGTTCATCTAATGATTCTCAACCGTAGAAAATAAAAGTTGAGTTACATAAAAATTACTTTGGTCAAATGACATTGATCTTTAAATTTCATTCATATTACCAGTATTGAAATCGATCTGCTAAATTTAAAAAAAAATTTTGTTCATTAATTATTAACAACTGTAGTGTGAATGTTGGCCAACAAGATTGCAACTGAAGTGGTTGGGTTGAGATACTTGAGAGATAGGTTAGAGAATTCGTAGCTTTATTTAAACGCGCACAAACACCACATACCCACAATTAGAGATATACAATATTTAACCCATTTAAAGACAGATAATTATACATTTATGGAAGGTCTACATTTCTAAGCCGAAAACCTGAAACTCGGATACGCGCAGGATGCTCTAAATATATTTCCTCTCCGGGTGAGGGTCCGTCGGCCAACTAATGCGAAGGTTCGGAACAAGTATTTCCGAAACTGCGCGACTCGTGGGTTGTTCGCGATCTACTGTTGTTAGTACTTAAGCAAAGTGGATGAATGACGGTGAAACCAGCAGTAAACGACATGGTGTTGACGTCCACACGCTATCAAAGAAAAAGGTCGTCGGAGACTGTCTCGCATGGTGAAGCAAAACCGGAGTCAGACAGTGGCTCAGCTGACAGCCCAATACAATGCAGGGCCAAGTAGAATAGTATCGGAGCACGCTGTTCAGCGGACACTGTTGGATATGGGGCTACGCAGCAAACGTCCCACTCGTGTGCCTTTGCTGACCAAGCGTCATCGCCAAATGCGCCTGCGCTGGGCCCGGGAACATCGTGATTGGTCCATGGATCAGTGGGGAGAGTTGCCTGGTCAGATGAATCACGGTTTGTCATTCATCACGCCGATGGCCATGGTCATTCATCACGCCGATAGGATACGCCATATTCCAGGCGAACAGTTACTCCCTCAATGCACAATAGGTCATACACAGGCCGGTGGTGGCGGTATTATACTTTGTGGGACGTTCTCTTGGGCGTCTCTGGGACCCGTGGTGGTGGTAGAGCAGACCATGAATGCTACAGGGTATCTGAACATCATTGCGGACCAGTTGCACCCTTACATGGTCTCTGTTTTTCCAGCTGGAAATGGAATGTTTCAACAGGACAACGCCCCTTGTCACAAGGCTAAAATTGTGTTGGAGTGGTTCCAGGAACAAGATGATGAATTCCAGTTAATGTCCTGGCCGCCTAACTCACAGGAATATCAATCCGATAGAACACATTTGGGATGTCCTGGGACGGCAGCTCAGAGTTCAAAGACCACCAATTCGCAATATCTCGGATTTGCGTGACCGTTGCTTAAACATCTGGTACAATCTGTCTCCGGTCGTCTACCAAGGACTTGTGACATCCATGCCAAGGCGGGTTGAAGCTGTGTTGCGCGCCAAAGGTGGGCCAACTCATTATTGACAGGTGGTCATAATGTTTTGGCTCTTGTGTAACATGCCAATTATACTCTTCTTTAAAGAAGATTGAAATAATGTTCGTTCTGTCTCCTGTAGGCCTTCATGATCGCGTACACGAGCGACTTCATTCCCCGCCTGGTGTACATCTTCGTAACAAGTGACAACCAAACCCTGGACGGATACATCAACAATTCCCTGTCGTACTTCGACGCGAACCACTTCAGCGACGAGACCCGTCCCTACCAGAAGGAGCTGGACAACGTTACAGTTCCAGTATGCAGGTGAGTTTATATATTACCGCGTATAAAAATTTAATTGTGATGAACAGTATTGAAATAATTCTAGCCTGTTAATATGAAAATCGATTCAGAGTTGACCCTTTATTGAAACTTCCGCTCCCTCTAAACCGTCAACCTCATGCTTCATCATGTAAAGTGGTCATTTGGCTATGTTTTTTACCCCGTTAAACCGTCATCTTTTATAGTGGAGCATGCCAGTAGCATTAAAACGAGAATCAATTTCTTTTATTTCTTGAGATAAAAGATGAGCTCCGTTGAAGAATATTCAGAAAATTTATTTTATCAATGTTCAGAAGACACATTTCTATAATTTTTAAGTATAGTTTCTTATTTCAGGAACAGTATTGGTTATCAATTTTTACAAATCCAACCAGTCATACTTGTAACACTCCATTTTTTATATTAATTTTTTTTTTCATTTCTTATTCAAAGCTGATTGTGGAAATAAGATATTCATTGTCTCATTCAAAATCTTAATGAAATCTTTATTTGGGGATATGAAAACCTGCAATATTTGAAATTGGAGTAAGGATGCTACAGCAACGAATTTCTTCAGGGATTTGGAATGTCAAAGTAAATTGACAGTTATTCAGAGGTGCAGTATGTCCGAATTACCTACGCACTAAAATCCCAGTTCACCGTCCAGTCATTCATCATTATTGATGATCCGGGGCAAGTAGATTTTTCTTAAAATTTAAGAAATTTTCAACATTTTTTCTTTATTTTTATTCAAATTCTATTGCCGAGCTATCACTGTACGGTTGCAATCCGTAACCGTTATTTGGCGCATTCAGGCAAAAAACATTCGATTCAAAAATTCCAATGGCGATTTACGATATTTTGCGATTTTACCATAGAATGTTCACAATAATAAATTAAAAATTAAGAACATTCTATATCAAAATCTCTATAATTCTTATTCATTTCATTTTAATTGTTTTCTTCAAAATGTTTATTTATATTTTACTTTTCATTTATTTTACAATATTTAAATAATTTAAGTATAATCTGTTGTACATTGTTCTCCGCAATTTGAAACACTTTTATATTTGCAGCCACTTAATAGATATTTCAAAAATTGATAAACAAATAAAATAATAGGATAAAAATAAAAAAAATTCCATGTAATTGTCACTATTCTGAAAATAAATCGATAAATCGCCAAATGAGGTAACTTGGCTGGTGGGTTTCTGGTACTGTCTTTTGGAATTGACTTCACTTACAATCGTAACCCTTTCTTGATGTACTTTGGCGAAAAGAATTTTTTGATGCCAAATCCCAACGGCTCCTATTCTGTGATTTTTCCTATTCAATTTATTCATCCTGGACAAGTAAATAAAAATTATTTATTTGATTATTTTTTTCAGCAAAGTTATTTTTGTGTATGTGAACCGTTGTCAAAACGTTTTAGGCTCTGAAATAAAAAAAAAAAAAAAATAAAAAAAATGAAACTTTTATTTTATTTTATTAAATGGAAGTCGTTTCATTTTTATATAAGAATAGCTTTTTACTTTTTAGTATTAAAGAAAAATTATTAATTACACAAAAAATCTTAATGTCCGAAGAAATTACCCGATTTCATAGCGCCCAGATGTGCCATTGAATTCAAACGTATTCAATTTATTCATTGGCATTCGCAATGACGTAATAAGTCGCAACAAATCCTGATTGGGCACAAGACGGGACAAAAACCCTTTAAACAATAAGAGAAAATACTAAATAGTTAATAATGTAATTAAAAAAAGGTAATTTATGTAAAAAGTATATGATATGTTAGTAGGCTTACTATGAATTTCGAGAAAGGTTTTGAAGGTTTTCATTTTTCTTTCTTTCTCGAACAACATTCATGTAAAAAGATTAAAAACTCTCTTTTTGTAAAATAAAATTTAAAAAATAACAATAAATATTTTATATTAAATATTTCATAAATAATAATTTAAAAATTGCAGTTACTTTGTATACTATGATCCTACTATTAATTCAAATTCCGTTATACTACTAGTAAATGCGTTTACCCAAGTAAAATGTTTGTGAAATATTACAAAACAAACATTTTGAGGCAAATCATTATTGTGAAAGAAAACAATACATTACTTTCGTCGGAAGGTCTCTTCTTATAAATGTTTCCATTCTAAGATATTTTCTTTTAAAATACATCTTATGTTACGCAGGATTATCAAATAAAATGAAAGAAGAGAATATATATTTTTAACTTTCAAAAACAGAAATCGCGAAGAAGGATGGCAAAATGTTCGAGAAAGAAAGTCAAAAACTTGAATAAGATAAACCTGAAAATAGTTCGGTAAACACATCGAATACTTCGGACATGAAATATCCCTCCAAAGTTTCCTCAAAGAAATAACTTATGTATCAAAAATATTGAAGAAAAGTTGATTTACAACAGAAACCTTTCTTTTAGTTTTTCAGCTCAGAAATAAATGTATGTTTCAAAGAAAATGTAATAAAATAGATCATAGAAAACGTTTTTCACGAAGAGAATGGATGATAAATATTCGTGAAAAAGAAAGCAAGCCCGATATCATAAAATAACAGAAACAAATTGTCTGTCCAGAATACAATAAAGAATACTTGTATTTCATTTAAACGTCCTATATTTATTCAAAGCATTTACTTGCACAACTGAATACTGTTTAGTGAGCAATCTAAGTTTGTCTGCCTTTTTATAATGGATCCCATCTCTGTAAAAAGAGGGGACAGAGTTGTGTTCTAGGACGATGGAGAGAGAAATGGTGTAATGCTTTTTCGAGGATTTTTAGATGTAACTGCCCTATAATTTCTTGAAGTATAAAAGAAATATGTGGAAAATTAAAAACTGGCAATTTGACTTAAGGGCCTGAAGGCCGAGTGACTGGCGCTCGGTGCCACAGGTTTGGATTCCAGTCCCGGCACTGTCTTGAATGTTTGTTGTAGTTTGGAATCAATATAATCCGTAGCTCCCGGTCTAACATGACTGTAGAGACTGTAGTACTTATTCATTTTATTTTATTTATTTTCTTCAAATTGTTTATTTATAGTTTACTTTTAATTTATTTTACAATATTTAAATCATTTAAGTATAATCTGTGAGATGTACATCGCTCTCCGCTGTTTGGAACACTTTTATATTTGTAGCCGCTTAATAGATATTTCAATGAATTAATAAACAAATAAAATCATCTTCATCAGTGGCGCAACAGCTCTTTGGTGGGCCAAGACTGTCTGTCTGCTGGCAGACTTCTAGACAGGAGATGTTTTATTTTTACGGGGTAGGGTTGCCAGCACTACGCCCAACGCTCTACTAGCCATATTAGACCGTGACCAAAGGTTTAAAGTGGATTCGAACCACTACCGCAAACTGACACCGCCGAGACTCGAACCCGAAACCTGTTTCATCGATTGCCAGGGCGCTACTCACTCGGCCATTCAGGCCCAAATAAAATAATAGAAAGGATAAAAATAAAAATTTTCCATGTAACCGTCAATTTTCTGAAAAAAAAAATTTTTTAATTCCATCTAAATCAATAATATCCAAATTTTTAATTTTAAGAAAAAATGCTCCGCAAGCCGTACTTAAGCCGGTAATTTAACTACGATTGTTAAAGCCAAAAATTTAATATAAGTATATGCAATGGCCAAATCGCAAAATAGGGGCCGTTGGGATTTGGCGATTTTTTTGTGGTGCTGACTGAGCGATAAGTCGCCACATGTGGCAACCCGGATTTCTTGTAGGGTTTGGAATTCCCTTCACTTACAATCGCTATCCTTTTCTTGGCGCAATTTGCGAAAAGAATATTTGACGCCAAGTCCCAAAGGCCCTTATTCTATGATTTTCCTATGCAATTTATTCATCCTGGCAAGTAAGCAAAAATTATTTCTTTGATTATTTTTCGAGCAAAGTTATTTTTGTGTGGGTGAATTGCTGTCAAAACGTTTTAAGCTCTGAAATAAGAGAAGTCTCAAAACAAATAATGAAGCTTTTATTTTATTTTAAACAATCACTTAATTTTTATATAAGAATAGCTTTTAGCTTTTAGTATTAGAAAAAAAATAATACGATAACTACATAAAAAATATTAATGTCTCAGAAAATTTCTTAATTTATGGCGGCCCTCATTTATCCGATTAGACAGCCCTGATATATAAACAATAAAACAAAATATTACATGTTCAGAAAATGCATTTATGTAAAAAGTATATACTATGCTTTATGATTTTGTGAATTCTTCAACAATACAGTGATTAAAAAGTTCCTTTTGTAAAATAGTATTTAAAAAAATAATAATAAATAATTTATAAATAGTAATTTTAAAAATATAAAATATAAATACTGAATTGTAAAAAAATTCGTTTAAAGTGTATAGTTTGCATTTTAATTGCAATTACTTTGTATACTGTGGTTCTACTATTAAATAAAATTCAAAATTACGTTATACTACCAGTAAAGGCGTCTTTTGAACATCAAATGTAGTATAAGACAAGTCTCAGAAAAGTAATGAAGCTTTTATTTTAAACAGTGACTTCATTTTTATATAAGAATAGCTTTTACTTTTTAATATTAAAAAATTAATAAGTTAATTACACAAAAAATCTTAATGTCTGAGGAAATTTCCGATTTCATGGCAGCCCGCATTTATCCGATTAGACAAATCTTGATCTCTAAACCATAAGACAAAATTTGGATCTCTAAACAATAAGAGAAAATACTAATAGTTAATAAGATAAATTTATGTAAAAAGTATATATTATGTTACTATAATTTCGAAAATGGTTTTGGAGGTTTTTCTGTCTTTCATCTCAAACAACTCAGAGATTAAAAACTCTTTTGTAAAATAAAATTTAAAAAATAATAATAAATATTTTATATTAAATATTTCATAAATAATAATTTTAAAAATAGTCAATTACTTAATATCCTACTATTAAATTCAAATTCAAATTCCGTTATACTACTAGTAAATGCGTTTTTTGCACATCAAATATTTGTGAAATATTATCGAAACAAACATTTTGAGGCAAATCATTATTGTGAAAGAAAACAATACATTACTTTCCTCGGAAGGCTCTTCTTATAAATGTTTCCATTCAAAGATATTTTCTTTTAAAATACATCTTATGTTACGCAGGATTATCAAATAAAAAGAAGAGAATATATATATATATTTTAACTTTCAAAAACAGAAATCGTGAAGAAGGATGGCAAAATGTTTGAAAAAAAAGAAGGTCAAAAACTTGAATAAGATAAACCTGTATCAAAAAAATAGTTTGATTTAAACACATGTTTCGAATTCTTCGGACATGAAATATCCCTCGAAGTTTCCTCAAAGAAATAACAATATTTATCAAAAAATATTGAAGAAAAGTTGATTTACAACAGAAACCTTTCTTTTAGTTTTTTCAGAAAATTAAAAACTGGCAATTTGACTTAAGGAAAATAAATGAAATAAATGTATGTTTCAAAGAAAATGTAATAAAATAGATCATAGAAAACGTTTTTCACGAAGAGAATGGATGATAAATATTCGTGAAAAAGAAAGCAAGCCCGATATCATAAAATAACAGAAACAAATTGTCTGTCCAGAATACAATAAAGAATACTTGAATTTCATTTAAACGTCCAATATTTATTCAAAGCATTTACTTGCACAAATGAATACTGTTTAGTGAGCAATCTAAGTTTGTCTGCCTTTTAATAATGGATCACAACTTTAATAATGGTCTTAACTTTAATAATGACTTTAATAATTTGCCTTTTAATAATGGTCAGAGGGGACAGGATTGTGTTCTAGATCGATGGAGATAGAAATGGTGTAATGCTTTTTTCGAGGACTTTTAGGAATAACTGCCCCAAAATTTCGTGAGAATATAAAAAGAAATCTATCTGAAAATTAAAAGCTGCCAATTTGACTTAAGGACCTGGTGGCCGAGTGACTGGCGCTCGGTGCCACAGGTTTGAGTTCGAGTCCCGGCGCTGCCATGGATGTTTGCATTAGTTTGGAATCCACTTTAAACCGTAGGTACCGGTCTATTATGGCTGTAGAGCGTTGGGCGTAAGGCTGATAACCCTACCTCGTAAAAAGAAAACATCTCGAAATATGCCAGTAGGTTATTGAGTATTTTGAAATTAATTCTCGAGGTTGTCGATAACAGGAAATCCGGGAATTGCATGCTGTTTTGTAAGCATGTCTCAAGTGTATTTGTCTTAGTAGAGTTTTTAACGTGACTCCCTTAAAAAAATAGTTAAAAGTGACTATGCTGAACATTCATTTAAATAATTTCGGTTTTTAGATATTTGGTAATAATGATACAATTTCTGATTCACAAGTATAATGGATCATTGAAAAACATCTTCAATAAAAAAGTAATGTTTCAGTTCATTTCTATGATACGTATTCATTAGTATTGCTTTTCTTTTTTTATATAACAAAAAAAGAAAAATCGCAGAATACGGACCGTCGGGATTCAGCGTGAAAAAATCTTTTCGCCAAATAACGGGTTGCGATTTTAAGGTGAAATGAATTGCAAATAGTACGTTAAACACGTGTTACCATATATTTAGCAATTAATCGCCCGGTTGGCGCCAAAAAGAGTTGCCATATGGCAACGGCCCCTATTTTGCGATTTGGCCCCCAAAAAGAATTAAGTATAGTAAACTATGTTGTAGAGATGGATTCTCTACTATAGATGTTTTTAATGTATCCGTTTGTCCCATGTTTCTTAACAAAAATCATTCAAAAATGTTGTATTTATTTTCCCCATTGAAAGATCAAATTCAATTCAATGTATTTATTAATAAGAAAACCGCATTCTTCTTCTAATAAATACAACCATTTTGTCCGAGCATTTAATAATCGATATCATTATCATTATACTGGGATGAAGATTCTTAATAGGCATAAAAACCTATATATTGCATAATATATAATAAATAAAATAGCAAAATAATCAAGTTTTATTCCTTTGTGTGTGGAATTTTTAGCAAAATAACAGGACAATAGTTTATATTCAAACGAAACAGATATTTCTTAAAACTCTCATTATTTATCGACAAACATAAGCAGATAAACTGATAATAGAATCGTGGCGATAAATAAGAAAGACTCGCGAACAACATCTCAACAAAGTTGCTAAAATTAGCTGTTTACACCTAGCAAACACCTCGGGAAGCTTGTTGCTAAGTTCAATAACAAGCTTTAAAACAAATCTTTAAAATGCCAATGTGCATTGTACCAGATGAAAGATAAAAAATGTAGTTGTTAATCTTTTATCTCTTAAAGTCAGCATTGGCATTTTTTTGAACAAAATTTAAAAAATCTTACGCTATGAATCAAATGAATGAAATATTTTAAAGGACAAATACTTATAAAAACAATTAATTCATTAAATTAAACTATTAATTGCATATTTGCACGCAATATCGTAACAATTTGCAGTTTATATTGGTATTTTAGGATACCAGCATATGATAGCATATGATTTTTGAAATCGTGTATCTCTGAAAGATAATAATAAACAATTTAATTTAAACCGCTCTTATTGGTAAAAATAATCCAACTTAACGCGTTATAATTAAGAGTCATAGACATGAATGAAAATTACGAGGTATTAAAAAACATAATTTTTTTCCCCTTCTTTAGATACCAAGATTACAGGAATCCACCCAACCAAACTGATCAGTATGAACTGAACATGAAGTACTGGCACATATTTGCTGCGAGACTCAGCTTTGTTGTCGTCTTCGAGGTGAATATCTTTTTTTAGATGGATTGTTGTTTTAGAATGGATGATCAAAAGAATATGCACGGATAATCTAACGAATAATCTAAGAAAACTTAACAGTGAAATTCTCTCGCCCAAAATTTGTCACAGAAGTCAGCAATTCTGGGAATAATTTTATCTTATTTTTTTCTTTATAATATCAATTGGCCATCATTTTTTTTTTTATAACCTATTTAAAAATTGTAAAAATTTTTGTTAAACAAGTCCGAAAGCATTGAACTAGAAAGGAGATGGAGTGTGTAACTCAAAAATTCATCTTCCATTAAGGATCACGTCGCACTTTTTTTAAATGCAACAAAACAAAGTATTGCTTTAGAAATCAGTGGCGAAAGAAGGTATTTGTTTAGAAATTTATTATTATTATATTTTAATTTATTTTATATCAGAAAGGTTATTGGGGATTTTTAGGAGATTTTTATAAAAATAGTGAACAGATTAAAAAATTGGTTTAAAACAATATTAATTAACGATTTAAAAAAAATAGCTCACTTATTAAATATTATGACGGAAGGAAGAGAAGATATCAATTACAATGTATGTAAAAAATTATTATTTTGTTAGGTTTCTTAGAACTGTGCACACGTATTTTCCTTGTACTTTTTTCTGGGCATCTTTTATTAGAAGTTACTTTACCAGCAATAATAGTTTGTAGTGGCAATAGTAATAGAGTTTTCTATCTTATTTTTTCTTTATTAATATCAATGGTTTTCGAACATCACCAATTTGCAGTTTGTACACAATGGTAAGAGAAGCAAGTTTAGATCTCAGCGAAAACAACTAGGACTACGATATATCAAATCTAACTCAGGTCATCCTCTGAATCACACGATAATTTATCCCAAATTTAAAAACGATTGTTCATAGTTCATTTTAACACCTGGTTTGAGAATGATTTGGATCTTTGAATGCAGATAATTTGGATATTTGCGAATTCACAGGAATGTTCCCTCCTTGGGGAGAAGCAAAAATTCATGTTTTAAAAGATTTTATTGATTGGGATAAATCTCCTACCAGCAACATCGTATTTAGATCTTTATTATTACAGCATGGACAAAAATATGAGTCCTACTAGACTATTTTGACAGATGGTTCAAAGATTAAAGGGTACATGTAGAAGCCGAGACTGATTTTAAGGGCAAAGGTTTCTCGAGAAAGCTCTACCCACATTGCTCTTTTACAGTAGAGATTTGCGCCATCTTTTTAGCTCTAGACAAAATGAATTCCTCTTTTAAAAGACATTTTATATTATATTCCGACTCGAGAAGTTGCAAAAACGCGTTGCTACATTTTAATAAAAAAACCATCCAATAACACAGAGATTATTAAAACGCAACTTAAATTAGTTGAAAACGGCTATGATATAAAATTCTGCTGGACTCTACGACATGTGGGTATGCAAAGACAGATGAAGCAGCAAACAATTCTTCTGTACAAGTTAATTTTGAAGTACCGTTTGACGACGCAAATACACAAATGAAGACTACAATTGCCTACTCTTGTCAGAAATTCTGGGAGCAGGAAATGAATAATAAACTCTATTTTATAAAACCGACCATCACAGGTTTTCCAGACTCAAATCTTAACAAATTTTTAACCGTAAAATTGACAAGGCTTCAAATCGGACATGTTAATTTTACGCATGGACATCTTCTTCACGAAGAACTGCGTCTTCTCTGCTCAAAATGCAATAATGTTTTATCTATTAAACACATTTTATTATAATGTACTCGTTTTAAGCGACTGAGAAAACTTAGATTTAATGCTACTAATCCTTTATTAATTTTCATCCTGGGAGATAATTACCATGAGAATATATTTTTATTCTTTAAAGACACTCGCTGCAACTAATTAAAAATATGATATAGGAACTTTATAAAATTTAAGGACTTATGTCCGGCACTGCATGGCCGAATCTGGCCCTTGCACCATAAAAACTCGCCAACCAATCATTTTCATCATCATTAATTTTCGTATGGAACAAATTAATGGGGAGTTTCATTTTTGATAATTAATAGTCATTTTTATAAAGAAACATCATAATTAAATGTTATATTGTTGTAACTTTTTACTTGTTTGTTCCAGCACCTTGTGTTTTTTATCACCAGCATTCTCGCATACATGATTCCAGACATTCCCAAGTCTGTCCAACAGAAGATCATGCGGAAGCGCCACTTGGCGAGGGAAGCCCTCTACAAGACAGAGGCAGAGGAGGCCAGAACTATCCTGGAAACCACAGAGGAAACTCTAACGGGTGAAGGAGACAGCGTCATCTTACCCTGCTGACCACGGCCTCCTCTTCCTTTTTTCAGTCATCATTTTCTACTGGTGTGATCATTCTTTTGTCTCAGATATTCTGAGATGTATTTATTAACGAACTTTTATTGTACAGAAAGGGATTTAGATATATTGGGATGTGGATCAAATCCATTGGTTCGAGAAAGTTTTATTAACGTCTGCTTGTATTAGAGTACTTAAAATTACCAGTGGCGTCACTAGAAAAGAAGATATTTATTGACTTTATACCAGTGGGTTTATATATTGGGTATTTTCAAAGGCTGTAACAGGAAAAAGAGTTGCATACTGAGAATGTAATAATGGTTTTGATAAGGTAGAAGGCACATATCAAAGTTATTACGATGGCATGATTAGAGGGAGAAAATAATCTCCGAATATATAACGAGCTTGCTGAAGTAGAAGAGTTGTTACTTATATATGATTACAAGGGAAATATTTTAGAATAGGTCGTAATGATTGAAATTAAGAATAAGGACACCATTATAAAAGAGATGCGCATAAGTGGTTTCACTAGAAGAAATGGGAATATGTGGAAAAAATATTTTTGAATTGGTGTCCCAATATATAAGTTTTCTTTCTGGTTTTTTTTTCAAGAATAGTTCCGTTATAAGTCAAATACTCCAAATGTTTTCATAAATTTTACTTTAATTAATCATACAGATTTATTTCTGAGATTCAAAAATAAATAAATTTACTTTCTTTTGTCTCCATTTGGAGACAATTATTTGACAAGTATTAATTAAGTTAGGATGTGGAATTTTAGGATGACATATCATGACTTCCAAGAGTTCGTCAACCAAAGTTTCGCCAGTGAAGAAGTATCGTTTATGTTTTTTCCCTCTTTCCAATAATCATTTATTGAAGTCCAATTCAATTTATTTGAAGCTATTGTCCAATTCAATTTAATTGAAGCCTTTGTTCTATCATGTGTGAAAATTCACATATATGAAATTCTATACTTGATTTACCCAATAAGCCCAATGGATATTCAATAAGATGAACGTCAAATGGATGATTGAATAAAATACAATAATGTCAAACGATGCATGCATTGGTGAATATTCTATCTGTGAAAAATAATATCAGCGATGTTGTTCTTTCTGTTAACTTTTGTTCGTATGGTACTGTTATTGTAATTTAAAATAAGTAATATATTTTATTTTCGTATTGAAAGTTACAGTTATGTATTCCTTCGTGTGTGGTCATTGCGAAAGTACAAAATTATGTCCAAAAGAGTTTCACTGAACTTTTTAGTGTACGTTTAGCATCACAAATTGTAGAACACATTTAGTGACGCCACTGATCCATGGGACTATTTATTTTTGTGAGTAAAGATACTAGTCAATACCATTCATCATATGAGTGAAGTCTTAATTTTGAATATACAATTTACCGAAGTCTTAATGCTTACAAAACAAAATGATTGAAGAATTATATAATTAATAATCACATTAAGGAAGATTTATGTTGTAAAAAGTAAAGCGATTGTGACAGCAATTGACTTTTTAACTTTCACACTTCATTTATCATTTACTTTAACATTTTTTTAATTTTATTATATAATGCTAGATATATGAAAAAAGCTGTTACATAATTATTTTGAAATCTATTTATTCTAATTATTTTTTGTTCCTGAAATTTTGAAATAATTTTTATGGTGACTATAGTGAGAAAATCTACACGGAAGACATCATATAATTAATGAGCTTTTTAATTATAATGTTATAATTTCATTTTGTTTAAACAAATGTACAATAATATCATGGTTTTCTTTTTTATTTCATATTTCTTCGGGCAAAAACATTTACTTACCATTAATGGTGCAAAAATAAGCCGTTATTAATTTCAGTGTTTTTATTGTATTTTAATGAACAATTGATTTTCGTACATCTCTTTTTATACGTCTTTGTTTTGCTCGTAGATAATTTGTTGTTGAATCTGGGAGAAAAAATGTATCCAAAATTCTACAACAATACTGCTAAAAATTGTGGTAGAGTACAAATTATTGTTTCCTTTCAGAACAATAGCCTACGGAATCAATATCGCTTTTCTAACAAATCTTTAAAAGCATTTGCTAGATAAAATTGCAAATCTCTTTGTGACAATTGCTGTAGATGTTAGAAATGCTTGTAAATACTACGACACACATTTTAGAACAGAAATATCTATATAGTTGTAATAGGACAAACAGAGTTTGTCAGTTTGAAATCAAAATGCTTGGCATATGGTTGACTTATGCTGGTTTGGTTATTCACCCAATGATTTGTATGGGACTAGTCATTTTAGTTACTGCGTTGCACTGAAAATAAAGTTAAATAGAGCTCTGTGTATGCTAAAAATTTGTGGAAGGAGGACATTATCGTTATATAAGAATTTATTTGTTTTCTTATATTGAACGAATATAGAATATTTTAAAAGCAATTTCAGTGAATATATATGCAGTTCGTATATCATAATAGGTTGGCAATTTTTGTTCTGATAAATATCTATTGATCAGAAATTATTTTAAACGATTTAGAGTTAGTTTTATGCACGTATTTCAAGGTTTTATAGCTTAACATATGTGATATTAGATTAGTGATTTTTTTTTGAGGGGGAGGGAAATTCTATCGATACCAGAAGCGACTGAAAGTTCTATTCTACAATGATTTTCAAAACAAATATTTCATTTTTTTTTTTTTAATATTTATTTTTATTCATACTAAACAAATATATTTTTCATTTTTATTCATACTAAACAAATATAAATTTAACCTTTCTAAATATTTAATAGTATTTCAGTGTCAATTCTGGAACAAAACTAACGGTATGTGTTGGCTTTCAGCACTTAACTCCTTCGAACAGGGAACAGCTCTCTGGTTTATTATTACTACATGGAAAGAATATATTTTGAACTGATAGAAATCAGTTTCCATAAATTATTCAATACATTTATAGTTGTTTGACTTACTGTACAACAAAAAAATTATACTGTCTGTTAAGTGTTATTTTAATCCAATGAAAAGATTGTAAAAAGAGAGGTACAAAGAAATGCAAAAAAATTAGTGGTTCTCTCACATCATAATGATTCTTAGGGACAGGGGTGAAATGCTGAGAGGTGGCAAGATATCTTCCCTACAAATAAAAATTAATTCTTAAATAAATTCCAAAGGAACAGAGCATAAAATTGAAAAAAAAAATTTCGATGGTAGGTGTATATTGAAGATGTTCTGGGAACTGATTTCTGTCTGTTCCAAATGCGTGTTGTAATTGTGATCTTTCTGTTCCAAAATGTGTGTTGAAGAATATTGTCTTTGAATATTTTTTTACAAAGTCATATAAAACTAGATTTTACGTAGTCAGAAAATGCAGCGTTATACATACATTGCTAATATAAATTAAAAGTGTATAAAATATCAAAGTTACCATGATATTTAATAAATAAGATTAAGGGCTACAAAGGATGTTAAATTGAAGAAAGGCATTACAGTAAAAATTTTATTGATAATTTTTTTATATTTACCACAGATCGTTTATAGCAAACCTTCTCAACCGTTGCTATAAAAGATTTGTACTTGTAAATGCTTTGAACAAAAGTTGCTGCTTCTGCAACTGTATGATAATTTTTAGAATAACAGTATTTCTTAACAGTATTAAGTCATACACGAAAATTTGAACAAATATTATATATCTCATTATATTGTGATTAATGAATAGATTGTATACATCAAGAAAAAAATATATTGTACGAAAATTTTCTAATTTAAGTTTAAATTTAATTTCAATATTGGAATTAATATTATGTGTGCTTTAAAAAATTAAAGATTTTTTTATTGATATCCCATGTCAATAAATGATGGTCAGTAATCACTTTATATATATATATATATATATATATATATATATATATATATATATATATATATATATATATAATATTCAAAAGAAAATGCTTACTTTTCGAATTAAATAAAATTTATATGGTCATTTAAATAGAATGTTGAGTCTATACCTAATATTGGTATACTGTTAAGATTTCTTGAAACGTAATTTATATAATATTTTCTTAATGAATCAAAACAACAAGATGCCAAGTATAAAGAGAGAATATACATCAAATTTTCTTTCTTCTTAATTTATTGTAAAAGTAAAAATATGTATTGACGAATACCATACAGTATTAAGTCTTTTTTACAATCACTATTGTGAATTTGTAAATGATCAAACAAAAATGTTGTATGTATAAAACATTACTCATTGAAGCGTGCTTTATTACCAAAGTCGAAGACATTGTTAAATTGTCTTTCAGAATATCAGTGAAATGTATAGTACTTATGGATGGTACTTATTTACTTAAATATTTGGACTGATTTTATGTGAGCCAAATGGATTTTCTCTATCTCTCATTATAATATATCATTACAAAGTTATATATACATATTAATCATATTGTGGAATAAAATAATTTTTCTCATGAACTGTTTTTGCTTTCTTTTCCAAATGATAGCTGCATGATAGTTGTCCAATCATAAATTCCTTTTAATCATGATTTAATGTCTAACCACATATTTATTATTTTTATTCTCCATATGTAAATGCAATCAGTATAACAGAGACATGTCTAATTATGCTTTTATAAGAAATCGAATACTGCAGTTCAGAACACAAAAAGAAATTGCAAACGTGCTTCTACCTACGCACTGCAAGAGCGCCTCCTGTGGGGTACAGCAGAAATGGTCAGTCGCCTCGAGACTCTCACCCTACAGGAAGTACAGCGCAACCGGCGCTCCAGCTGAAACGCTTAGTTTACAATCTCTTACCCCGAATAAAATATATTTAGCACAACCCTGTGTATAAGCAGGCCTACAGATTCTCATCCGGAGAGGAAGTATATTACACGCAAACCTAAGTATCGAGGTTTTCGGCTAAGAAGTGGAATCCTTCCACGAATCCATACTTATCTGTCTTTAAATGAGTTACATATTATATGTCTCTAATTGTACGTGTGTGGTGTTTGTGCACATGTAAATAAAGCTGTGAGTCCTCAAATCTGTGCCTCAAGTATCAACCCAACCACAGCAGTTGCACAACCCACAACACTACTATTTCAAATGGAAATCACTTTATTCACAAAAACATATCTTTTTTTTATATGTCTACAAAGTTTAACCATATTGCCATAGTTGATTTTTATGTAATTAAATGTTACATAAGCGTGAGGAAATATTGCTTTCACAAGTGTAAAACGAAGCTCTTTTGTCTACAAAGAAAAATGAAACACCGCATTTGAGAAACAAAAGTATAAGAAGGGTTATAAATTGTCTGCATTTTTACTTGCATCTCAAAAATGTCAAGCACATCTAATCTTTAACAAAGATATAATTTATTCATTAAAGAAAGGATCCATCATGCATTTCCACGTAAAGCTATATCCTTAAACTCAAATTTAATAGATCTCTTTCAAGGACTTCCTTACGTTGGACTGTGCACTTTTTTACGCCCGTTAGTTTTGGAACCGATAATGGGAGAGGAGAAAAAGAGTGTGGAGTCGAGTGAAAAGTGCTAGGCAGTACGGAGGGTACAAAGACCCTCAAACTGAACTAATTTTAAGATGATTTTGTAAATATGTGTTATGTGTTGCAGTTGAGCATTGCTGTCTTAGCAAATATGGCAGCTAAGTATTGCGTAATTATTTTTAAAAATAATTTAATTTCTATCCATGAACAACACTGAATCAAGACCATACGCATATCTGGCCCTAACTTTTTTATTATCCAATTTTTATTACGAACAAAAACAAAAATAAAGATTAAAAACACCATACATTGATATGTATGATAATAGCTACAAGTAATCAAACCAAACTACACTGCATGTTAGTAAAAATACAGATACATTCAAACAAAATAAAAAATTACATAACAGAATTAAAGAATCCTTTGATGTTTATTGCAAGTAGCAAAACAATTAAACTACAAAGGCAAAAAACAGATGGAAGTATCAAACACTGAAAATTATTAAATTTATAACTCGATTGAAATTTAAGATTCTATAAAACTTCAAGGAAAGACATTAAATTTTAATTCAAATTAAATCTTATATTATATTTTTTTAATTCAATCAATTTTTTATTGAATGTTGCAATTCTTAAAAGTAATTTTTTTTTGTGTGTGTGTGTAGGTGTATGTATCGATCTGTTCATTCCGTTCTTAATTAGAAGAGAAGAATTTTCCTAATGGAAATAGATTTATATTTTTTGAGACTGAATCATTTTATTTTTGAAGTTAAACTTCTTTTATGAGAAACGAGTAATGGTGGGCAGAGGGCCAAAACTTTTCCGCCTCCTGACACCCGATTCCTGAATTGTATTTTTTATACCAATTAAGGAATTTTTTTCTTAATTTTAACGTTCTATGATCTTTACTAATCGATCTAGAAGAATTTGAAAAAAAAAATTTGATGACTGTATTGAACTCATACATCTATAAAAACAACTTTTGCAATAACGAAGTATTTTTAACAACTTTGAGAGGTGCAGTATTTGCACTAACATAAAATACATCATTGTATTCAAAATTTGCTTACAAAAAATACATATACATATATTTAAAAAATAATGGGCCTGAATGGCCGATTGCCTAGCGCTCTGGCGCTCGGTACCACAGGTTTCGGGTTCGAGTCCCGGCGGTACCATGGATGTTTGTAGTGGTTCAGAATCCACTTTAAACCGTATTATTAACTATGTAGTATTACTATGTGTAATATATTAACTATGTAGTATTATGTGTAGTATTATTAATTATGTAGTATTACTAATTAATATATTACTAGGTGCAGTATTACTTACTAATGTGCAGCAGATGCGGTATTATGCATGGTGCATCACTGAGAACAGGTATACTGTATTTCGCACAATTTTGCATCCGCCATAGATGACCGTTATACCCGAGTTACAGGCTAACCGTATCATTTTCAAAATGACGTGATAAAAACATGTCCATTGAGTTAATATTGCACGGTTATATTAACAAAATTTGAATATTATATGATATGAGAGATTATGTGATTGTAACATTGAATATTAAAAATACAAAAATTAAAAATGTATTGTTCGCCCATTGATTATGCGGAAAAGTAAATATACCGTATGAAGTGGGCAGAATGTTGGAAGTTGAATTTTTTGCCTATTTTCCTTCTTTTAATAATATATAACATAAAATTTCAATTAATTAAAAAATAAAATTATTTTCATTGTAATTAAATTTTTGTGTAATGCCTTTCTTTCCCTCTCACACCACTCTGTTTGAATCCGTCCGACTCGGCCATTTGCCAATTTTATCCAGAATCGGCTTTCTAATTAGATTGTTCTTGTTTTTGTAACTGGATTTTTTTTTCCTGTTGTTTTTCAGGACGGTAAATTGTACAAATTTTTAAATTCTTTCTTTTACACCTTAATTGAAAAAGTACTGTAGTAACAGATTTAAATTCACAACACTACAAAAAAATGTGAAATATTACTTTGTCACATGCATGTTTTTCTCGGGTCCTACATTATGGTACACCAGGGGCCTGAATGGCCGAGAGTGGCTCTGGCGCTCGGTACCACAGGTTTCGGGTTCGAGTTCCGGCGGTACCATGGATGTTTGTAGTGGTTCGGGATCCACTTTAAACAGTAGGTCCCGGTCCTAATAGGATCGTAGAGCGTTGTGTGGGGGCATTGTTACTCCCGCGTCCGTGGCTTATCTTCAAGTTACACGCGCCCTCTGGGTAATGCAAAGTGAGTAACATCTGTGCAGCTCTTGCCTTAAGGTATACAAGACCCAGATATCTAAGTGTTTGCCAGCTGCATTAGAACAAAAAAAAATATTTAAAAAATAATAATACCAAATTAACAAGTACCAATGTATTATAGGAAATCTTAAGAGAAGCAAAATAAAATTGTACATTTCAAGCACAAAGAGGTTATATTTGCAATCCATCAAATTTTTTTTTCTTAATTACAGAAAAAGCTTCTATAAGATCTTCTTTCATTGTTGATCCAAGGTTTGTCAAAACAAAATTTTTACACACATTTCCTACTACAAAAACAGCTGCCTTTTGGCCAATTGGTCAGCGCTCTGGCATTTGGTACCACAAGTTTCAGGTTCGAATCCTGGTGGTGGCGTGGATGTTTGTTAGTGGTCGAAATCGTTAAAAGGTCCCTGTCTAATTAACGTAAAATAAATAATGACCGTAGAGCGCCAAACCTATAAGAACAAAAATAATTCTTTCGTTTTTATAGTTCTCATTCCATTTCAGTTACATAACCCAGTACGTGTTTTACTTCAACTCATAAATATTTTATAAAACAGATTTTTTCAACTTCTGTAGAATTATAAAGAAACGATCATTTAATTATCAGGATGAAATACAAATCGATAGTTAATTTTGAATCAAAATGTCAAAGTTTCAACTTTATAAACCCCAACAAAATGGAACTTATCTAAAAGAATATGAATTTAGAAATGGTAAAAATGGTAAGATGATGGGAAAATAATTCCTACGTTCTGTAAAAAGTGGTTCCATAAGTTACCAACAGCAAAAAGTACTTTTTGATATTATAGCACCTAGTAAAATATTAATCACAGCAGTTCATGTTCATAACTGCAATTAAGGTACAACGTACATAGTATTGCGGCTCAATACCTATTGCGTGGAATGTTCCAAATATGTCAGAATAGAATATTCAGCTTCAAAAAGTTATTTATATCAAATAGATAGCTTCTGAGATATACTGGAGGTCAAATTTCACATTAATATCTCAGGAAGGAGATGGTCATTCAACGAGAAAGTGGTTATAAATAAACCTGTCATAGTTAAAATGTAATCTCAAAAAGCTTTTAACGCATTATGTGATGTTTAAGAATCTATTTTTGAAATCATCTATTCAAATATATTCGTAACTTATTTGGAGAAAAATCTTAGTTAGAAATAATTTTAAAATATTTCTACATTATTTTTAAAAAAGCATTATTTAGAAAGTGAATTATTTAGAAATCAATTTCAAATCACAAACTTTTAAAAATTTAGTCAATTAATAACTGAATGTTCCTTTTAAATACTACTTCGGTATTGTCAAATTATTCGTGTTAACTTTTAAAATTTAAATTTTTTGATTCCACTTAATAAAATCTTATTTAACACTTTTTGATACTTACCCCTTAATAAAATTTTACTTAATAATTTTTAACTTATTTCTTAATGTTATTAAAAGATTACAAAAAATATTAAACGTTTGAAAGAGTTTCCATTTCCTTAGACAAGATTTGTTAAACATGCAGTCATCCGAAAAACTCATTTAACTTTTATTAATTAGCTGATCAATCAAACGGAAGCTGAAAAGAAACCTCGCCTTCTTTTGCACCAGTCTTACTCCATTATACATTTGAAAAACAATGTTAAATGCAGCTGCCTTGAATCAATGATAACTAACGTACACTACTGAAATTAAAAACCAATGTTTCCATTGTCGTTTCTTGTGTCATTGTAAAAATTATTCGTTTTAGCTTTTAAAATAATTTGACTTAAATTCCTTTATTAATTCCACTTAATAAAATTTTACTTTACAATTTTTAATACTTTTTAACTAATTTTTTAAAAGAATAAAAAATACTAAAAGTTTCACGAAATTCACACTTTTAAACAAGATTTATTAAATCGCAATCATCCAAAAAAATCATTATACTTTCATCAATTAGCTGATCAATCAAACGGAAGTTGAAAAAAAACCCCTCGCCTTCTTATGCACCTGTCTCATTCAATGCATTTGAAAATCCAATGTTAAATACAGCTGCTTTGAATCAATGTTTACTAATGTGCACCGCTGCAATTAAAAACCAATGCTTCCATTGTAGTTTCTTGTGCCATTGACTTGATAAAATTTAAGACCCCTACAAAACACTGCCACAATTTTATAGCATTTACAAGCCAATGATTCACAAGAGAGTGTCATTAAAAACTGTATTGACTGAATAGTGTAATTGAACTTTAAAAAATTGCAAATTTTATAATTTATATTATTTAAATAAACAATTATAATTATTTTTAATCATATACTAAATTTTTTTCAATAAAATCACGAAATTGTTTCTCTCTTTTCTCTTAATAATCATAAGAATACGGTCACAAACTTTTAAATTCATTATTGAAAATGCCGTTGCGCAAGAGTCTTACCTTAAATTCTCTTATAACACTGGAACTAATTGGAAATTTTGTATAAAAAATATTGCATATAGGATTTATTGCAATCTGAATTTATATTATCTCCCGTTTCGTTACAGAAAAATTTCTAATTAGCAGATGAATAATCATATTAATTTTTAAGCAGCCTCTGAATATGTAGAAAACTGAAAGCTGCCAAGTCAGACCGATTCAAACAGAACAGCATATTAGGGGAGACGAGTTTTGTCAGAGGGGTTCTAACAATAAAAATTATTTAAATTTTTAATTATTAAAACTTTAAATCTATTATTATTAAAATTTTTAATTAATAACTTAATATTTTCATCAAGAAAAACCAATACTTTTACTGGCATGGTAGAAATTGGGTTACGATGTTCACCATATATATAATATCCATTCGGATTTTGGCTTTAACTTCCGAATAGGAATTTCATATTTATTAACTGCTTAAACGTTTTAGCTGAATTTCATATTACATTAAATAATTGGCCAAACGACAGAGCGATCAGACGAATTCAAGTACAGCGACGTAATAGAGAGAAAAAGTATTTTCGGATGTGTTATAATTAAAACAAAAAAATTAATAATTAAAATTTACAAATTGCGCATCAAAAAGAAAAAAATTAAATGAAAAGGAGGTATCATATTTTTTTTCCTCCGTCTAAATAATTCATCCCTACAGACAAAAATAAATAAATCATATGTTCAACATATTTAAAAATATTTATTTATTTATTTAATTTGAAAATTTTCGTAGCAAAATTTTACCGCTACTTTCTAAGTTAAACTTTGTCAAAATATAAAAAACGAACATTTTGCATGGTGGGACAAATCTTTATTTATTATTATTTCGATACCAAATTATTTATTTATGTTGGATTTTTTTCATACATTTTCACACATACATACAATCAACATCTACAAATTTACGTGGTAAAAATATTGAAGTAGCAACAATTAATTTTTTTAATACAACCAGCATTTTAACTGATAAAGACGCCATTTATATCAAGACAATTTCAATGTTATTGCGAGTGAAAAAACATTCAGCATAGGGGTATTGCAACCGCAATTCCATGAATTAGGAATCAGGTTGAGGAAGAAACATGGAATTCTCATACCAATTTTAGCAAAACTTTCACTTACGATCTCACGAAATGGTACGAATCTACTCATGATGCATTGAATCTCTGAAGCATTATGAAAATACTAGAAAAAACGCAGCAACAACAATAACAGGCAGTCACAATTTCATTCCTACCAAGTTGAAGACTTTTTTTGCTATCCAACGAACGTAATTCAAAAGCGGATTGAAGTACAATCAGTGTTTATTGGTCCACTTCTCATTAGATCAAGAATACATAGATTTCTGTAAAACGTGGGCTGCATGCATTTACTAGAACTGGACTGCTGGTTGCATTCAAAATAAAAAAATCGAAAATTATCTGACACGTATGTATATTTCATTTCTTTATATTTGATAAAATAGATAATATAATGTTATGAAGAAGAAAGAATTTGATTCGTAATATTACATTGATTTAGTAATTGTTTAATTTTTGTTTTGTTCAGCTTTTGAAGCAACAAAACTAAATCTGATTAGTTAAATAGTATTTATAGATTATTTTTTTTAAGTGTCTAAAAATGTTTATTGATAAATATATTTACGAAGAGTTGTCGTCGTCTTTGTGATTCAGATATTTCAGAAATTTTTTTGATTATTAGGGTTGATTATTGGTCTATTTTTAAAAATTAATTAACCTTCCTATAATTTGGTCCATATAGAATTTCGGATTTTAATACATTATCTAAGAAACTATCACATATACTATGCAGAGCGCAATTTTAAAATGAAACATGTTTCTAGTGATATATGTTGTATAGATAAAAAAAGCAGTTTGATAGCGATCTTGTTTCCAGGGTAGCACGTTCATTTGAAACAATAGCATTTTAATGTTTTATGCTCCATTGACTGAACACTGTCATAATATTTCGTATATCATGCCATACTATGTTTTCATATGACGTTTACAACTGTAGTTTACTGTTTCTGTATTATATAATTCCCTTTCATCCATGTATGTTAGTTACATAACATCATATATCATATATTTTTTCTTTTCCTTATTAAGATTAATTGGACACTTGAAAAAAATGAAAAATTCTTTCCTCATTTAATTTTTTTCATGTTTTTCTAACCTTATCTACTAAACTGGTAGGAGAATACATACCCTTGAGTACGGATATGAGGTAGAGACTTTATTGACAAAGGATAAGTCTTTTATTCATTAATAAAATAGAAAACTTTGAATAAAATATTTTTTATTACACTAAAACTACATCATGTTCTATGTTTCTCACCCTTTTATCAAATCAGAATATTAATATCAGTTATATTTTTTTTAAAGCCAAATATGAAAAAGGCGAGTAGTAAAAAAAGTACAGGCGAACCATAACCTAAGCACCCTGTTATAAATTAACCATTCCATTAATATATACCACCATGGTTCAACCATTCTAATTGAATGGTGGCTATAATTCGACCCCAAATGCTGTTCGGTCTTTTGATTTGAGCATCATGGTTCTTTTAGCCTAATTGCCCATCCTCTCCCATACGGTAATCATGTGCTCAGATTGTACTCGTGCCTATATGCTAGGCATCGGTTAGACTTCTTAAGATAGTAAATAATCTATTTTGAAATATTTTTTTTTATTTGGCGTAATCTTCATGAAACTCATAAGAACGGATTTTTATTGTTTCTTCCCTTGACCTACGCCAGCGTAATATTTTTTATGCTGTTGCGCACTGCCATCTGTTGTTGATTTCCACAAGTAATTCCTTGAGTATATTCTCCACAAACATTTTCTTTATGATAGAAAGGAATGTGTTACTACTTCTTGATTTAGTTATTTTAAATTAAAATTTGTTAATACAATTTTCAAACTAATAAAATATTTTATATATATATTTCGATTGAGGAATCTGAGTTTCGTATTCATGAAGGAATAGCAATAACACTAATTTGAACTATGCTCGTACATATTTTATGGTTTTTGATCGAATTATCTAATTTCAGCTTAGTAAGGAATAAGAAAAAAAAAAGAGTATTAAAAATTTAAAAAATTAACACTAGAATAAAAGAGCAAACTCATAATTTAGTGTTCACAGAAAAGCAACATGCTATTGTATCACGACACTTATTTTGTTAAATATAAATTGTAATTAGACACGAATTACGGAAGAGAACTTTCCGCGACGAGTGTACGTGAAAAAAAGTGTATAATTAACAGAGTGTTGTATAAACAACCACTAACTACACAAAAGCTAGTTATTTAAGAAACAATAATATTGAATATTTTTGTAATTACCCCAAAAATCAAAGACCACTGAAAGTAGTAATCAAGGGATTACCCAAAATACTCTGGAGGAGGAAATCAAAGCTGCTCTCACTGAAAAAGGATTTGTGGCGGAAAAAGTTGTGCAACTAATTAAAACCAAACTAAACAACCCTTGCCAATTTTTCAAATAACACTCACCAAAATGAGAAAATAATGAGATATTTAAACTCAATAGACTTCTTTTACCTTACGGTTATTATTGAAAATACAATAAAAGACCCATAGCACTACAGTTCGCTTTAAATGCAACTTTTTTTCATCACAACTCAATTAATTGTGGTTTTAAAACCCGTTGCTTAAAATGTGGCCTTGAACATTCACATAAAGAATGTAACATCAAAGAAAAGATTGAAGTACCTACCTGCATTAACTGTGGGGAAAAAAGGGCATCTTGCAGCATGAGGGGCTGCAAAAATTCCCAAAAAATAAATGTAAATTCCAATAGACAAGCATCTCGTCCAAAAATTAATTTACCAGACAGGTTACTGCTAATTTAAGTTTTGCTGCAGCACTTAAAAATTCTTATCCACAAACTGCTATTATCCTGGTTATAATCTTTCAAATCAAATCTTCAATCCTCAAACCCGATTGAATCCATTAATAAGTGTTGATGATATCCAAATTTTTTCAAAAGCTAGCTATCTGATGCGAGAATTTTCTCTATATTTTTACTAATCTGGAGGGTCTGATGGCCTTATCCAAAAAGTAAGTACTGCTCAAACTAAAGTAGATAAACTCCAGACATTTGTTAATGGCCTGGCGTCTCAATCTTTTCCAAATATGCACTTCGTAATGATTCACCGGCTACTGGGCTTTGCATTGCTACTGAAAATGCTTGTAGTTAAAAATAAACTTTTTTGAATTAGGATTTTTTCCTTAATAACTATAACCCAGACATTGTACTACTACAGGAAACGCTTTTTAAAATCTGATCATTCTCCTAATTTTTCTTTGGTTACATTTTTCTATCGCAATGACGGACCACAGAGTCCTGTCTCTGGTGGCACTGGTATTTCAATAAAGATAGTATTCCACACGCTCATGTTCCGTCTCCAATTCTCCATGCAATTAAAACTACTGTTGTATCCCTCAATTTTCCAAATTTTCCATCATTGACATTGCATCTGTTTATGTACCAAATAATGTTGCTTCTCTAATTTCATTCATGATCTAAATGTTCTTTTTTCCTATAGTAGTAGCACCATTTTGGCTGGGATTTTAATGCTAGACACACTCAGTGGGGTTGTTATAATAGAAATAATACTGGTAGACAATTAGCTGCTTATGCTCATAACTCTGATTTTGATATTCTAGCTCCTAACTCTCCTACAAGATTTAGTAATTATTCTGCTCTACTATTGACCTTGCAGTCACGAAAATTTTCATTTTAACTACACCATTTCTTCTCTTAATGAGCTTTCCTCAGATCATAATCCTGTAATTATTAAATTTAACCTTTCTTATCCTACTATCTCTGTTAAAAGCAATGTTAGAACTTGTTGGACAACATTTTCTTCTTTAATTGACTTTAATTTTAATTACTCGGTTCACAAACTTAACAATGCTGCTGAAATTGATGACGCTACAGAAAATATGACGAAAATAATTACTGATGCTTACAATGCTGCCTCGAAACAAATTAATACTAACAATCGTGGTTATCTTCCTCCCCACATTAAAAACCTTAATCACTAACCGTAATCATGCCCGTAAAACCTGGCAAATCTTTCAGATCCACAAAGTAAGACTAATTATAATCACTGAGCAGACTTTACTGGAGAAGAGCTATTGCTCGATATAAATATGAAACTTGGGATAGACACCTGCAAACCGTAAACTGCGAAGATGGTTCTTTCTGGTCTTGTCCCAGGATCTTTAAACGTAAACGTTCTCACATTCGAACCCTAGGCTCAAACACCACTGGCCACCACTGACAGTCAAAAAGCTGAGGTTTTAGCTGACAGCCTTCAGGAACAGTTTCTTGAGAACAACATTAATAATCATGATATAGAAAATCTCTGTTGAGTCCACTATCACAAATTTTATTAATACTTGTCAAGTCTTTGAAATTCCTGTCACTAAAGCATCTTTCGTTATTAATTGCATTTCCTCACTGAAAATTAACAAAACTCCTGGCATAGATAAAATTACTAATAAAATGTTAAAAACCTTCCTTTCAAAAATAATACTTGAGATATGTAAAATTACTGATTCTATTCTTCATACTGGTTATTATCCTAAGTCTTGGAAAACAGCTAGAATTCTCCCAATTTTAAACCTGGAAAGGACCCTACTTCTCCTATTAGTTACAGACCAATTTTTACTCTCTTCTATTAGTAAACTAATTGAAAATGTCATCCTGAACCTTCTTAAAAATGAGTCAAATCAAAAGAACCTTCTCATCCCACAGCAATTTGATTTACAGAAAAACTTTCTACAACTCATCAGCTCTATAATCTCACAGAAACTGTTGCTGAAGGATTTACCTGGAAATATGAAACTACCGCAATTTTTCTTGATGTGGCCAAAGCTTTCTGATAGAGTGTGGGTTAATGGATTGATTTACAAACTCATTTCTTACAATTACTCTCCTTATTTGATTCAAGTAATTCGTAACTATCTTTCAGACAGACACTTTGTTGTCGCAGTAGGGAATACTGATTCCTCAATTCGTGATATTCACGCTGGTGTGTCCCAGGGCTCTATTCTAGCTCCTTTCCTCTATAATATCTTTATCAACGATATTCCACAAAAGAACAATATCAAAATTAGTCTTTATGCTGATGACACTGCAATCTTAACGCAAGGCCGAAAACTTGCACTATCCAGGAAAATTTGCAAAATTATATCATTGATTTAGAAAATGGCTCATTAACTGGAAGATAAAATTAAATGTGGACAAGACTGAAGCAGTTCTTTTCACTTGCAAAAATCCTATAACCCTCCTAATATTAAAATATACAATAATTATATCACCTGGTCTAAAGAAACTAAGTACTTAGGAATTATCCTTGATAGTAAACTTAACTACAGATCGCATATCTACAACCTTAGAAATAAATTCAATACTCAATTTAGAATTCTCTACCCCTTTAATCAATAGAAATTCAGCTTTACCTCTTAATCTCAAAAATTCTAATATATCTCTCTTATCTTCGTCCAGTATTAGCTTATGCAAGCCCAGTTTGGGGTTCTGTCGCGCGTACAAATTTTGAAATTATTCAA
The DNA here is from genome assembly GCA_021605095.1 of Caerostris extrusa. Taxonomy (NCBI): domain Eukaryota; kingdom Metazoa; phylum Arthropoda; class Arachnida; order Araneae; family Araneidae; genus Caerostris; species Caerostris extrusa. The sequence goes on from BPLR01019374.1 coordinate 105,149, forward strand.
AGGCTTGAGAACAAAACTCTCAGAATGTTAACGAATTCACCCTGGTACTTTCGTAATGACGATATTAGACGAGCTCTCTCGATTCCAAGTTTAAGACAATTTGTTCACAAAATTTCTACTAAATTCTATAATGATATGCGAAAATTAATAACCCTGTATTAAATATCTTACAAAATTACGATTATGATATTTCTTCCGCAAACATAGCAAAAGACCTCGCAGTGTTCTAAATATTTTAAATTAATTCCTTACAACTGCCTAGACGAAAAAAGTTCGCTTTTCTCCTAATTTGTCATTCGGGGTTATTACATGCAACTGATTCCATCAACATCTACATTTTTGATATTTTTCATTTTATAATTTTATTAAATAAATAATTCTCTTTTAAAAAAAAGGGCAATTAATTATCTATTTTGCTTATTAACTCAAAGGGCGTGAGACCACCGCTATGTTTCAACATTTTACAAAAAGGAGCTAGTGGCGCTACGCGGCCAAGGATCTCCGTTAATCTACAATAACTAACTACACAAAGGATATGAAATTCCATCGTTGCCAATAGCGGAAAATAAAAAGATTTTTAATTATCTGGACAATATTTTTTAGATTGATTCTACACCAGATTAATTTTTTTTTTAATTTTCTTTCAGATGATATTCCCAAAAAATACTATTAGAAATAATGAATTAATTATTACTAATAGTATTTTTTTACCCTCATTTTATTAACTATTATAATACATTATTTCGAATAGTATTTTTCGAAATAATATCAACTTATCTAATATTCCAAGAAAATAGCTCTGGTGTAGCATCTATCTAAAAAGGATGGATCAGATAAAAAAATGCTTTTTATTTTCAACTATTGGCAAAGATGGAATCCACATCCTTTTTGTGTAAGTTGTTATTTTTACATCACTCGGTAACTATGCAAATATATATACTATATATTAACTATAGAACTGATAAAGACGATATTTATATCCGAGAAATTTCAATGTTCTTGCGAGTAAAAAAACATTACGCATAACAGTAATACAACTACAATTCCAAGAAATAGGAAGCCGGTTCAGAAGAAACATGGAATTCTCATACCAGTTATTGCAAAACTTTTACTGGATCTCACGAAATAGTACGAATCTGTCCCAGACGCATTGAATCTCTTAAGCATTATAAAAATATCAGAAAAAACGCAGCGTCTTCAACAAGATTCGGACAAAATTTCATTCCTACCAAGTTGTAAATTTTTTTTGCTATCCAACGAGCGTAATTCAAAAGTGAGTTGAAGTACGACCAGAGGTTATTGGTCCCCTTCTCTCTAGATAAAGAATACGTATGCCTATTTCATTTTTTTATATTTGATATAAGTAACATAATTAAAGGTAATAAATAAAGAATTTCATTTGTAACACTATATTGATTTAATAAGTGTTTTATTTTGTTTTGTTAAACGTTTGTGGCAACAAAGCTTAAAAGTGATTAGTCAAATAGAGTTTTGTAGACTTTTTTTTTTTTTTAAAAGTGTCTAAATAATAAGGAGCTTTATTAACAAAAGATATATCTTTTATTCAGTAATAAAAACAGAAAACTTTGAATAAAATCATTTTTTTAATATTTAAATGCTAATTCTTTTTTATTACACAAAAGCTATATCATGTTCTGTGTTCCACATTTTTATCAAATCAGAATATTATTACCAGTTGTATTTTTTAACACCAAATGGATCTATGGAAAGCCAATCGTTAAAAGTAAAGGTGAATCGTAGAATGTGCCTCTCCGTTTTAAATTGACAGTTCCATTGATGTATTCTACCATGGTTTAACTATTCTCGTCTAATAGTGGCAATTATCAGGCCCAAATGTTGTTCAGTCCTTTGATTTGAACACCATGGTACTTTTAGCTTAATTGCACATCCTCTATCAAACGGTAGCATGTGCTCACACTATACTCGAACCTATATGCTAGGCATCGGTTAGATTTCTTCAGATAGCAAAGAATCTATTTTGATAATATTTCTTTTATTTAGCTTAATCATCATAAAACTCACAAGAACGGATTCTTATTGTTTCTTCCTTGACCTTCGCCAAGGTTATATTTTTTATGCTGTTATGTAGTGCCATCTGTTGTTGATTTCTACAAATAATTGTTTGCAGTATATTTTTCACAGTATATTTTTCATGGGAATAGCAATAACACTAAATTGATTTATGCTCGCCTGCTTGTGGCTTTTGATCGAATTATCTAATTTAAGCATGGTAATGAATAAGAAAAAGAGCAATTTAAAAAAATTAACACTAGACTAAAAAGAACAAACTCATATGCCAGAGTACACACTAAAGCAACAAGCTGTTGTAACACGACACTTACTTTGTAAAATACTTACTTTGTTATTATTCATTATTTCTAATAGTATTTTTCGTGAATATCATCTCAATAAAAATTTTTAAAAAAATAATTTTGGTGTTGAATCAATCTAAAAACGATTATCCAGATAATTAAAAATCTTTTTATTTTTCGCTTTTGGCAACGATGGAATTTCATATCCTTTTTGTGTAGTTAGAGTGTTGAAAAACAACACTCTGTTAACCATACACTTTTTCACGTACACTCGTTGCGGAAAGTGCTCTTCCGTGATTCGTGCCTAATTACAATTTATATTTATTAAAAATTTAACAATTGGTTCTTTATTTATTGTATATTTCGTAGGGATATAATCTATTCATTTTTTTAATTAGAAATAATGGAAATTCGTGATACTAATATACGTGATATTAAACCAGGGATGAAATCTTTAAATGTTACATTCATAGTACTCGACATAGGTGAGTATTAATAAAGCCCCTACTTCTACTTATTTCTTATAATATTTACGGTTGCCCCAAAGCTAAAGGGAAAAAAAAAAAAAAAAAAATACGATGTGCAATGCCTTTGAAACATGAATTCTCTACATAAAAAATTATAAATAAAAATTAAATTTTGAAAGTTTTGCTACTTTAATAAAGGAAACTATTCAATTACAAATGTTGCTAAGAATGCAAAAAATGAACAGAATTTGTTACTTTCGATTATTTTTATCCTTTGTGTAAGAATGTAGAATACTCATCTTGTGTTTCTTAATGATACACTAAATAAAGTAAGAAAAAAAAATTTCCAAAAATTAATAAAACATTGCAAAAAATACTGATTATTCCTTTTGTTTACTTATATTTTACTTTTAAAGTTAAGTGATGAAATCTGATTGTTTTCTTATGATCAGTGATCATTAAAAATTTTTTTTTCTATTGCTTACCTATCATATTTGATTAATTAATACTAAGTAAAATTGAAAATTAAAATCTTTCATATAATATGATTGCAAAAATTTTTTTTTGACTTACTTGTATCGTGTGTCTGAATACTTTTGCAATTGATTAACTTGATGTAGTTGGCTTGCACTTGAATATGAGGAGAGCAGGCAACATTATAGATGACAAAAATTTTGCATTAATCCATGATTGTGCTTACAACTAATTTGTATTTAATTTATAGAACAATTTGTTATATATAAATTTGAATTATGTTTTTAGAAAATTTAGTATGTGCAAAACAATGATTTATTATTTTTACCCATTTGCAGTTTACTGTTTCAAATCTTTGATTAGAAGATTAAATTTAATGGAAATATTTGTCAAAGTCATACTTTTCATCATTCTTTCGAAATGGATATTTGAGGGAGTTTTTTTATTTAGAATGTCCTCTCTTTTTGGCAGTTTACACATCACTCCTGTTTTTGCTGTGTTCATCAAAGCATCCCTTACTGTCTATACCTTTTTGTGGCTTCAGTTTCTTTCCCCATTCCTTTTCCTTCCCCAAAAAAAATACTTGCCTCATATTTCTATTTCTTTTCTTGGTCTGCAGATGTTTATATTTTAAAAGTTGAATTTAGAGAATTTTGTTATTTTTTTTTTATAATTTTTAAATTCTAATATTTAAAATTTACAGGGGACACTCCTGTAACCTTCTTGACTATTTTCATGTGTTTATACACTGATAAATTATAAATAGAGGATATTTCAATTACTGTTAATTAATAAATTTTTAAATTTTAATCTTATAAACTTATGAGGAAACACTCTGAATTATTAATTCTTATTATAATACAGATCAATTATTTCATTTAAACTAGTTTTGAAACTAACTAAATTATACATGAAAATTTTTTTTTTTTTTTTTTTTTTAATATTATGTATTCATTTAAATTCTTCCATCTAATTTTTAGGACGACCAAATATGACAAAAGACGGACATGAAGTTAGGACATGTAAAGTAGCAGATAAGACAGCTTGTATAAATTTATCAGTTTGGGATGAACCAGGACTATTTTTACAACTGGGAGATATATGTAAACTAAGTAAAGGGTAAGTTTATCTTAATGAAGCATGTAAACTTTGATTATTTTCAATTTATTTTGGTATTATATTTCACTTAATCACATTTTTTCAAATCTATAATCTGATAAAATATTTATTTCTTATATTGATAATTTTTGTTATAAGCTATACAACTTGTGTTCTTTTTGTGGGAAAAAATATATTGAAACAATGAAAAACTATCTGTGCGTCTTAATGAAAAAAATCTCCTTAAGTACAAATACTTGTAAATCATATGCCATTATGTTAGTTCTTTCTTCTGTTTCAATATATAATTTAAATCAACAATTGTGTTATTATATTTTCAAACTAAGGAGTCATGTAGTTTTTCATACATTTTCTTAGATTTTGAGCGGATATGAAATTTTTAAAAGGTGGGAAATCGAGCATTGTTAAGTGAAATTGAGAGGCTATAAATAAATGTTAAATTAGTACATGAATAGTCAAATTATTAATAACTTTTAAATTAGATTATGTATGACTAATTCATTTTATTATAAATTCATTTTTAGATTATGTAGAAAATTTATTTGAAAAACTGGATAAACTTGAAATCTTAAGATTCTTTAATTTTAAATAAGTCAGGAATAAAAAAAAATTACATTGAATATTTTATCATGAATTTAATTTATTAAAATGGTCATCTTTACTAAATGTGTCTTCAATCACCTGTTAGGGATGATATAATCTTTTTTTTTTTTTTTTTCCTCTTAAAATCACAAATTGCAGCTGCATTAAACTGCTGATTTTTAAATGCCAAACAAAACAACCAATGGCAATCAAGCTATTAATGTACATGTTATAGCGTTTAAGTAAATATGAGAATTAGGTAAGGAAAGGGGAAAAACTAGCTATAATAGATAGGCATCAAATATACCATAGTAGCAATATTGCATGAATACTTTAATGCAAGTTTTTCTGGGCAACTATGCTGTTTCTCATTTTTGACATGTCATTGCCAAAAGAGAAATATGAATATTAGTATGTAAATACCAAAAATTCATTTCTGCATATATTTCAAAATAGATTAATATTTGCTTTAATTTTTAAAGTTGCACAATATACTAAATATATACAATATCAGAAATATATTTATTTTTAAATTAATGTTAAGTTTTGTAAATTTTAATAATTTACAAAATAATATACCATTTTTTAATCAATTTTATAAACAGATTAAATAATTTAATTTCAAGTCAGAATACATGTACTTTAAAATGCTTGAGTTGTAAAATTGATCATAAAGTTAATCTATTAACACAAGGAATAAATCTTAGCAGGAAGTAATTATAACCTTTATAATATCTTCAATAATTTTTTTAAATTTTTTAAAAGTTCAAATTAATTTACATTTGTTTTGTAGTTTCAATTTAAAATTTTTATTCATTAAAGGTTTAATGATTTTTGTAATTTTATAGATATGCTTCAATATGGAAAGGCTGTCTAACTTTATATACTGGTAAAGGCGGTGAAATTCAAAAAGTCGGCGAGTAAGTTTTTTTTTTTTTTTTTTCCTTTTAATTTGAAATACATTTAAGAGTTTCAACATTTCATTTTGAAATAACTTGTTTACAAATGTTTTTTTTTTTTTATTAAATTCTATTATGTAATATATTGGGTATAAGATGTTAATAATAATTGTGAAATAAAATTTTATTACTTATTCTTTATAAATTGTTGTGAAAATTTGTAAAAGGATCAAACAATGTAATATGAGTATCAAAAAATATTTTAACAACATGAATATATATAAAAAAGGACAAATAATATTCTGGGTTGTAAATTGTACATATATATTTATAATTTAAAAGGTAAAAAACAACTCAAATTCAAAAGTTGTATCTTACTGTATAAAATATCTATGAAAAATAAATTGGTCTTATGATATGGGTTGCAGTTTAATAATTCTGTAGGGAAATTTAATAAAAGATTCTAAGGAATTTTAAACTGATATATAAATACAATGCAAAATGTACATATTGTTTAATTTGTTTCTGCTAAACATGAATGTATTATTGAGTTCAAAAACAAACTTATTAAAAGTTTTGTTTTATTATAACATCCATTTAAGCTATTCTTTTAATCCTGTCTTCAATTTATTTTTGAAGCTATTCTTTCTGTGTGAATTGTAAGATTGAAATTACTTTTGTAAATTCTTTTTGTGAACTGTGCTGTCAACTAGTTTTATTTCTTAAAATAATATCTCTACTACATAGCTTGTTGGTAGATCTAATTGTCAATCTGAGAAAAATTATATTTTGAAATTTTGGTAACATTGCATGTATTCAAAAGAATATTTCATGTGAAAACTTTAAATAACAAAATATTCTTGTATTTTTTTTCCTGCTATCTTTATAAAATTTCTGTGATTCAACGTCTAATAAGGAATATCAATTCTTGATTATGTATTGGTCATTTTAACATTGTTGTAGATTCAAATTTATCATATTTGGTATATTTCGACTGGTATCTCATTCAATTGGTACTGGTATATTAAAACCTTATCTTCAAAATTTTGACTTTCATTTTTTTTTGTTTTCAAATAATTGTTTGGTGTTCCTCTTTATGTTCCAATATTGGAAAATAAAATAGAGATTTAAAAAAAAGTCATCAAATATTTTATTGAGTGTTAAAATATTTCCAAAAAAATTAAAACAAGAGTATTTTCAAATGTTTAAAAAAAAAAAAAAATGTAAATTACAAAAAAAAAATTTGAACAATAAATCAAAAATAGTTTATTGAAATTTTTGTCAACAAAAAATAAATGTTACAAATGTATTTTTATATGTGAACTCAGATTGTAACTCAAATTGATTTTATAAAATAAAAATGTAAAATTTTGAGTTGCGAAATTATTTTGTATGATTTGAATAAATAAACTGTACATCTCATCCGAAACAAAAATATAAATGTTCTTTAAATTTGTCATAACAACAAAATGCGCCGTATATAAAAAAAAAAATGGCATGTTTAATATTTTTAAATGATTTCGATGAATGAATATTTATGGGATGCGAAACTTTAAATCTAACGAATTCTTCCGCCCATTAAAAAAAAAAAAAAAAAAATGTTTTGTACATCTAGAGTGGTGTCATACATGTATGGCTCTATTCTATTGATGCTATTTTTCTCTCCCTTCATAGTGGAAGACCCTGAAAACATTTTTGAGGGACCTGTTACCAACATAAGTCCCTTATGTAACCTTTAAGGTATTTATTTTTTTTGTGTGTTTTTACTTTTTAGTTTTCACTAATTGCATACTTTAGTTTTGTTGTGTTGAGTTTTAAGTGAACATTTTGATTTTTTATTGCAGTCTAGCCATGTCATTATTCGACACATTGATGGATCTACAGATTAAGAAGCAAGTTAATGATTATTGTAATTATTTACTTTGTAAATAAAATTTTTCAACTCTGCAAATTACAGAGAAGCAGAAATTCATTAACTGTTATGTCAGAGAATGTTTGTTTTTAATTATATATATATATAAACACATTTTCTGTAGTTTTTACTCTAGAAAATGCACTTGTGCAGAAAACAAGTTTTTGTATTGTGTCAATCTTGTTCCTAATCAGTTATGAACTTCTGCTTTAATGTTACTAAATTTTTGTTACTGAAATTAAGATGTATTTCATGGATTTTAAAACAAATGCTTCTTATGTGATGGGTAAAATAATTATCATGCATTACTTTGGAATAATATCTTTTGATAAGAGTTCCTTAACATTGCATGCATAAAGACATTAAAATTGATGTATATTTTATGTAATGATTAAATATTTATACAATGTTTATTTTATACTTTGTTTTAACATGTACATGGTAACTAAGATTTGCTTGTTCAAAATTAAAATTGAAAATTGTGCTAAGAGTTCCTTTGTTTAAGGAACTTATATTATAGTTATTTTATATTATTTATATCTGTTTGCTTGCATCTTTATTTTTAAGAAAATTATCAAAAAATAGTTTCAAATTTGATTTGAATTTTTCTGTATGGTTAGTACATATTTAGTTATATTCTGAAATATTGTTGCAATGGTATTTTTATTGATAAAAAGTAAAATGATTTTTTTTAAACAAATTTGTAAACTTAAAACATATTCTAACCAGGTTATATAAAAACTTCCTTAATTTTTAAGTTTTCTTAAAATCTAATCAAAATATTGCGTATGGTTTTGTAAAGAAAAAAAAAACAGTTGCTTATTCGATAAAAGTGTTGCTTTAAATTTTTGTTTATCGAAGAACTGAAAATGGTTCTATTTGAATTGTTTTGGTATATATTTACTAATGACATTAAATATTTGATTTCTAAAGTGCATGTGTTTTATTTATTTATTGTTCAACTGAATGAAAAATTTAAATACTTTTTTTAACTTCAGGGGTAGAGTTTTTCTGTAAATTTATGAAGATAATATCAATACCACATTTTTTCGTTTTATCTAAATATATGCATATTTGTTATGTTTGAAATGTATTTAATAGATAAATTTGGTTTTATTTTTTGTTAGATATATAACATTTTTCCAGTCCATGCTTATTTAACATATTAAAATTTAGAGTAACAATTGATACAAGATATTTTAGTTTAATTTTTAAGCAAATAAAATTAAAGCAATATACAAAATTAAGTATTTAGTTATTTCTGAATATTTTTATGTCAAAAATTAAAATTGTTAAAGAAAAGTATGTAAAGTAAATTCTTTAAGTATTAATTTTTTTTAAAATTCCTGTTTTGATTATTTCTCATTAAAATGATTTCTTTTTTTAACCCTCTTCCTAGATTTTGTTATGTATTTACTGAAGTGCCAAATATGAGCGAAAATCCTGAACAAAAAGCAGTAAGTATTACTATATTTCTTTTAGTTAGAATTCAATTTAACTTATAACCTGCTTTATGTTGCATTTCATGTCCATATAAAGTAAAAATCACCAAGGTTTTTAATTTAACTATTTATTTGATAATTGGTTATATATAATTTCTTCATATTTAGATATATTTCTACATATAAATGCTTTTTGAAAAGTCTAATATATTATCATACCTGATGAGCTTCAAATTATATATAATTTGTAAACAAAAAAAAAAAAAAAAATACAATTTGTTATTTCATATACATTTTTAGATCATTAAATAGATTACATACATATAGAAATTCTTCCCTTTAGTAAATAATAAAATAAGTTTACAGCTGTTTTTATATTTAAAAAAAAAAAAAAAAAAAAAAACTTTATTCAGAAACAAAAAACAATGAAGATGCACAGTGGTTTACGCATATCTTTAGTGAAATTAATTTTAGAATTGTAAATTAATATTTAATTTAATGAAATTAATTTTTTATTTGCTGATGTTTTTGCATTTATGTACTACAGTGCAATTTTTTGTCGTCATTTTCTTATATAAATAATATATATAATAAATAAGAAATTTTTCTGGGTGGTGTATATCTCCTTTTAAACTTAAACATTAAAGCACTGAAAAGCTGAATAATTATTCTGAATTCATTACTTTTAATTAAATAAATACAGTAGTTTTGACATTTATCAGTGCATTATATTGTTATAATGTTTTTAAAAAGTGATCAGAAATATTAATGAACTGTAGCAATTTATTTTCAAACAGCATCATTTTGTAACAGTACCAATGCTTTATTGCTTGTCAGAATATCAGTGTATCAGTAATTAATTTTTTCAGTGTACCTTTTTTTTTTTAAATTTTGTTTTAAAATTCTTTTATTTAATTATAAAATTCAATTTGGATGTTTTCTAGTAATAGTTCTTACTTTATGTAACATTCGCTTTTATATGGATATTTTCTTTTTTTTTTTTTTTTTTTTCTATTCATCTATTTGTTATATTTATTTGCTATATTTATAAAAGAAAATTGCGAGGCTTATATTTATTATATTTATAAAATTATTCTTGATGCTTTATTTTTTATAACAACTGGGATGTGTATGTTTTGAGGACTATGCTGAATCTATGATAGTTTATATAAAAACCAAAATTGTTACAATACTGAAATAAATATTATTAAATTATATTTAGATTTGGAAGTCAATGAAAAATATTTTTCTACATTATTACATACTTTATATTTACTATGAAAATACTTCTCATGAGTTTTTTGTCTTTCAACATTTACCTACTGCTAGGATAGCTTTGTTAGTTTCAGTATAATATGTTGTAGCAAACATTATATAATTTTATTTATTGTGTGGTTGATATTTTTCCCCTTATTTTAGCAACCTAACACAGAAGCAAGAAATTCCCCTACATTACAACAGCCAATGCCTCTTCATCCTATACCTGCACCAATGCTACCATCTGCTGTATCATCATTACCAGGTTTGTACATATTATTAATAATTTAATTATTTAATATTTTTTTCAATTACAATGTATTTGATTGTAAATTGTTGTTGAATTGTCATAGATTTCTTCATGAGAACATATTTTTAAATACATAAAATTAAATTATGAAGCATTGATGATGATAAATGAAGTATTTAACTCTATTTGATAGTTGCATGAATACTACTGATGGGCTACTTGATTGATTTTTGTAACAGCAGGACTGCAGTCAGCAACTTCAAAGCTCTATAAGTACAAAGTGGAGGTGCATTATATGCTATTATGTACAGATAGACTTAAAAAACAATTGGATTTAGTAGCAATAATATAAAATACTTTTCAAAAAGCAAAATTAATAATTGATTTGTAATACTAATTAAAACTTTTATCTGAATGGAACAATAGTTCAGTGAGTAGGTATGGAAAAAGGGCTATGGTGGTATAAAAAATTGGGAAAGATTTTTTTTTATTTGTTTATATTGATGCCAACATAGAAAAAGTTATTCAACGTGGCCAGCCATTCTATAGCAATGTTTCGACTGAAAAAAAAATTGCCAAATTTTATACTTTTTAAAATTTTTCAAAATATTGCAGAACTGGTCATTTCTAACTATTCTCTTAGTTTTTCAAAGAGAATGAAGTTTGCAAGTGAGATATTTCTGATATCCAAGTGACTAGCATTTGATACCACAGGTTTCAGGTTCAAGCCTCTGCAGTGCCTTGTATTATGTTTGTAGTGATTTGGATTCCACTTTAAACTGTAGGCTCCTGTATCATGAACAACAAATGACCCTAAAGCGACAAACCAGGGGGTTGGGATTGAGGATAACAACTCTATCTAGTGAAAAGAAAATTCTCGTGTTTAGAAATTTCTGTTCCTTAAAAAACCTGACATATCTCATCTTTAATGCAAATATCAGAATGGGCCTGGCTGATGGAAGCTGATTAAGGCAGCCTTGGCCAGGTACCAACTGTAGTGCTTGAGAAGGAAAAATAATAGCCCATTTACACCTTTGAACAACTGCAACATATATTATACTTCACAATACATTTTATATCTATACTTCACAATACATTCTATATCTATGCTTTACCTACAAAGATGATCAAAATAAATGTCAAATTATGAGGCTTTCTTACCTGAAATTAAATAATTGAATTTGAAATTGACATACTAATTTTAACAAATTTTTATAAAGCAAGAGTTTCGATAAAACAGATATAGATTTAGGAAATATGTAAATAAAGTAGGTTGAAAACGAGTGCATAAAATATGCTGATGACAAGAAATTTCAAGATGGACAAGTACGCATATCATTGAAAGTTTCGACAGTTGTTTAATAGTAAAATAATAACTTTATTTTTCATCATAACTTTTTTTTTCATCAAGATTTTTTTTTTTTTTTTTTTTTTTTTTTTTTTAATGTACAGAAAAATTTTATAAAATTATATACATTGATAATTTCCCAACCATATTTGCAGTTTTTAGAAGAAAATATTCTGCAGAGAAGGAAAATAAGATTCATATTCAAAATAAGATTCAAAAGTTTGGTAATGTTTTTATTTCAATTTAAATCATTTTTCTAATTCTTTTTAAGTAAATTACTCCATGAAATGACAAAGTAATGAATCAAATATTTTCCAGACATCTCAGAATTACTAATTCTAAAATTTAATTGTATATAAAATTTTTGCATTATTTAAGATTCTGTTGATTAAAACAAACTACTATTTAACTTCATTGTGTGTGATTTGATATGTTCATTAGCATTAAAATTAATATAACTTTAGTTATATATTATTATATTATATAATGATTTGTTTCAGGTAATGGAAATCATGGTTCTGCTTTTACACCAAGAAGTGCTAATCGTAACACTGGGCAACCTAGACCTCAGATGCCTGTGATTAATAATGGAGTCAATAATAACAGCAACAACAATAATAATAATAATAATAAACCAAGAGGAGGAAGGCGTTAAAAATGATTTTATTCTACATTAGTTATTTGTATTAAATGCATGATTTTCTTTATTTAAATATGATCTTAATATGTAAAGAGAAGCATATCTTCACAGGTTGAATATGTACAAAGCTTATTAAGAATTTTTAAAAAGTGCTTTTTAAATTTTTTTTTTAAAAATTCATAATTTTCAATTGCATATATTTAGTGTATCAGTTCCATTTTTTTATATCTGGTCTCATTAGTAATAAGACTTCATTAAGCAGTTTTTATAAATGACTATGACAGGTTCAAAATTGAATCATTTGGAATTCTAAATCAAAAATATCTACTTAATAAATAATTCATTAATGATTTTAAGATTACTAATGGATTTTTTGAAATGCTTTATTTTTTATAATGTGGTTGTTCACCGATAGTGATGTGTGAATGGATTAACAGTAGCACATTAAATAAATAAATATATATATATATAAATGATATATTTAACTATTAAAAACACCATTACGCCTACCCTCCCCCACCCCAAAAAAATCGCTCAAATGACATATATCAGTTGGGCAGTATTTTTTGGTACTTAGAAAAAGTACCAAAATACTGTCTAACTGATCTATGTGATTTCAATGTTTTTACATACAGCTATAAATAAAATACAGAATATAAAGTTAGAGAAAACCGTATCATTGGAAAAGCATATTTTTCATCTTTCTTCATAGCAACGAAGAAATTCAAATCTGTATCCGTGAGAAAATTCTTTTCTAATTTTGTAAAAGTAATAAAAACAAGTCTTATTAGATGGCTGGACACATTTTCAGATATAAAGACTCAAATACAACTAAAAAAAATTACTTTTTCAACAATTGAAGGCACTTGAAGAAGAGGAAGATCTTCCACCATACGAGTTGATTCAGTCGAAAGAGATCTAATGTGTTTGGAAGTCAACAGATGGCGATCTTATTGCCCATCACAGACTCAGATCCAGGAAGCTCATGGAGACTGCCTTGGCCTGTAACAGGCTGTATAGTGCTTGCAAAGAAGAAGAAATTCTTTTGTTTCAATTCACTAATAAAAGAAAAGTATCCTGTAAAAATTTAGAGAATTCTAATGCATATGAGAATTTTTGGTACTTCGAAAAGTACCAAACGTTATGGAGATACATTTCAGTCTACATATTTATAGTACCCATGTTTGTTGAAATATATTGTTGTAGGTTTGATTCTGCATTATTGAGCAACTTAGGTACAAAACTACTACCAGAATTGGCCATCTGATAGATAGTTAAATGCGAAACTTCTCTGTATGTGTGTGTGTATGTTTATATATAGAGAGTGAATGAGAAAAGTTTATTTTCTATTATTTATCTTGGTTTCTTTTAGGATTTTAATTTCTTCATTGTTTAAGTTGACTACATTGCTGCTTTAATTTTCTTTCCTAACTTGCTAAGAATATAAATAACCCTTCGAACAGTTTTGTATTCGCATTTTAATTCGAACATTTAGTAAAAATTCTGTCTTCAGTATACATTACAATGGATGTTTTATGCCTATAATAATAATAATATACATTATACACACACATACTCTCAAAATAGGGCTGGAAAATGTTGGTGAACAATAATCTGATGGAATTGAATGACAATTAAAAGTCCCTAATTAATATATTTTGTGTATAAAAATTGAATATATTGAGCCTATAAAAAATCTAATATATTGTTAATTGAATTAATTTTCCGAAAATGCTGCAAAAACTATTATGGATGTCATTCAAAGTCTTGAAAATAAATTTTAGAAAGAACATGGATTTTCCATGGTCTTACTTTAGAAAGGACTTTAAGTATATTCTTCCATGTTTAAGCAAATTGATCGTATATTATAACCTCAAACTAGCTAAACTACTCTTGATTCTTTATTTTATCTTTTTGCCTACAGAAAGAATTTGTAATATTTTATTAATGAACTGAATATTCTGTGATTTCTTATGCAAATAAGAAAGAGCAACCTTCTTGATATTTATTTTGTAAATGAAATTATAATTTGTTTTAAACTTGTTCTTCTGGTGTTTATTTCTTTATAACTATTTAAACCTATTAAATAACTACCTTGAGGTAAGAAATTCAATTCCTTCAGGATTGTGAAACTATCCCTACCTTAAAATCTCTATTTTTTAACTGAAAATTTATTATCATTTGTTCTTAGCGTTCTGAAAAGGCTGGCCTTTTTATAATCATAGCTAAGTGTCTGTTCTAAAAATCTGAACTTTTTTCAAGTTAAAGAAAATTTTATATTTCTTTAAATCCTGAAAAGGGGGGCATTGTTACTCTGCGCAAGTGGCTTATCTTCAAGTTACACGTGCCCCCGGGTAATGCAAAATGTGTAACGTCTGTGCAGCGCTTGTCTTAAGGCATCCAAGACAGCTGTCTATGTGTATGCCAGCTGCATCAGAAAAAAAAAAAAAAAAATCTATCCCTTTCACAACTACTGGACTCTAAATCCATGTTTTTTTTTAAGCTGAAGGGAACTTTCTATTGATTTGTAAGACCCTGTTCTAAAAAAGTTGACTTTGTTACTTCGGACATCTACATTGTTATTAAGCTATTAAATAATGCTTTATTTAGTTGAAATTTGATTGCTTTTTCAAATATATTTCTGCTACAAAATTAAATATGCATGGGTGATTGTATTCCAAAAATTTGAAGCTATTTTTGGGGAACATTTTGTTTCAATTCTCCTGTATTTTTTTTTTTTTTTTCCTTATATGCCTAAAAATAAATTATTTCCATAGACAAAGGTAAAGGTATTGTTTTTGAAGAGTTCCAGGAGAAAAAGATCTCTGCACCTTTGTTACAGAATTAATAATTAAACAGATTTATTTCAAAAAGATTATTGCATAAATGGAAATAAAGAAAATTTAGGATGAGTACCAAACTCAGGTTAGAAAAATTAAAGCAAAACTTTAATCATGATCAAATAACATTTCTATAGACATGCTTAAGAAAGAGTGGTTCACTTAAAGTTTTTATGTTTTGTTGAAAAGTACATGTGTGGAGGTCAATTGTTTAATTATATATGCTTGAAAATTTTAAGCAAATGTTCAGGAATTTTTGTTTTACTCACAATCACCTGTGTATATTCTTTTTGCCTATTAATGTTAAGAATTTAATGTTACAATTCACATTGTCCAAATTTATTCAAAACTTATAAGCAGAAGCATTTTGCTTTTAAGAATGCTGCTTATTTATTTATAAATTTTCAGCATTACTCTTTTCAAAATACTAAGAATCAATTTCGGTATTTATTGTTTATGATAAGTTTAATTTTAATCTTTATACAGTGAATTTGAGTTATAATATAAATTCACTATTACTTGTTTTATAAATTTAATTTACGTTTGTGTAATTGATTATAATTTGTGTTACAATTTATTCAATTTTTGCACATTGGGCTTAATGCAAATTCTAATTTTATTGTTGTAAACATGTAAAATGTTGATGAAGCATATAAAATGTTTTTGATGTTGATGAATTATTTCTCTTATTTTCTTAATGTAAATAAAAGTATTTTACTTTTATGACTTTTTATTTATTGATGCAATAGTAACAATCAGTTTGTGCCTTTTTTTTAATCGCATCTATTCATATAAAGTAAGGCATAATAATTCAAAAAATATTACGGCATTGGTATTTTATTTATTAAAAAGTTTCATAAACTTTAATCATTACTTAATCAATTTTTAATTTTGCTCTTCTTCTTCTTTTTATTTTCAAATGCAATTTAGACTCTTTGCATTAACTCAATGTTTGGAGAAAAGAATATGATATGGTTAAAAAATAAAAATTCCCATCTATTTTTTTGATGTATTTACTATGTATATTCGTGATTTAAATATATAATAGTTAATTTATAGCTGGAAACTCTTCTTTATTTTAACGGCATCTTCTATTGATCGATTTGCAAGTTTAAATCTACATTTTTAAAAAGTTATTATCAATGTAGGCACTGTTGTTTTTATTAGTGCTTTAAAGCTGAAGTATCCAATTTACAACAATCTATCTTGAAATAAAAAAAAAAAAAAAAAATATCCATTCTTGTATACTAATTTCATGATGAATAAGAAAGAAACCGACACTTTGTTACGTTTTTAGTAAAGAAAACGAAAACCAGTAGAAACTTTTACAAAAAAAAAAAAAAAACGAATAAAACCTCAAGTATTTTTTAAGTTCATAAAAATATTAAAATAGTAACAATCAGTTATTACCAAATCAAAGATATCATTCCAAAATGAGGTTGCGCTGTATGAAAATTTGTTAGCCATTCAGAAAATTTCGTGTAACCTTTTGATTACATGGAATTTGTCACATATGAAAGCTTAATTATCAAAATGTGTAGTTGATCCATCCGAAAGGAATCCTTTAAGAAATATGGCAGGCAAGGGCATCAGAATTGCTTTAAGCAAAGCTTGCAGTAAATATACAGAACTTAATTTTTAGTGTTCAAATGGCAAAATGGATTCATTGGAATCTAATGTTTCAAATCTCCCCAAAATAACTTGGTAATAGAAAATGTACACATTTCAAATTTTACATGGCCTGCTTGGGAAAAAAATTCAGGAAAACTAGAGTAATATATTTTAACAAAAAAAAAAAACTATAAAATGGCATAAAACTAAAGTTTTTTTCCTTCCATTTAATGCTAAAAATTCCTTTATTGGGAAACTATTTCTCCCCTTTATGATTTGATAATTTCTGATTGTGTTGCATTAACTGTCTTTAGTACTTACTATAAATATACTAAGATCATAATGCTCAAAACTTTTACTTATTTACCACCTTTGACAATAAGGCGATAACCTTTGATAATTACTTATTCACCACCTTTCAAAAATATTCACTTTATTTTTACTAGCAATACGAGAGCAGCAGTTTTTCAAAAACTCCATTATTTTGAATTCTATTATTCATATTCTAATTAATCAATTTTATGGTAATTTAACAGCTGTAAATATTTGATTAATTCTGCAATAAAAACCAACATTTTAATGTCGTCAGGCATCAATAATACGTTTACCTGGGTTTTTTTTTCTTGCCTAATGTTTAATTAGATTTTATCTAGCTTATTAAGAAATATTTGTTATTAGTAAAGTAAAAGTACTTTAACAGGAAAGTATTCAGGATATAATATTTTTAAATAGGGTGTATTTAAAAGTCAGAATTAATCATTCTAGATAATTAAAGTAATTAAGCAGGCTACTAAAAAAACCCTTTTCATAATTTGGGTTCTCCTTTGTTTTTTTTTTTTACATATCAAGTCCAAACATTACCATTAAATCATCACAGTATGTACTATTTTTTTCGAAAGATATCTTAACCTGTACAAATATAAGCAAGGCATTTTTAAAGAAACCATTCAAGTTTCAAACAGCTTGCATGATTCGATGATACTTACAAATATTTAACGTTATTACCAATATTTTTCGAACAAGGGTAACTGCAAATAACCCGATCAAGGACATAGATATTTTCCTGGTGGCGCTATTGCGAGTTGCTAGACTGATTTGAATAATTTTCTATGTCCCTCGTAATTTTTTTTTTTTTTTTTTTTTTTGTTTATGTTTACTTTTTGCTCAATAAAATAACGAGTCGTGGTTGTGTTTACAGTCCTGATGAGGTTTGTTATATTTGTGGTGAGTATGCTGTCAAAAAATGCAAAAGAAAAGCAATTTAATTTGTGTGGACTGCTACCGTACTATTTTGGAGTAAAGCTTAGAGATCAATGAAAGTCTTAGCATGCACACAAAGTATGTTGAGTTTGTTCAGAAGATTTAAGGAAACTGTCACGAGGAGAAAAATTTCTTTTAGGTGTTTTAATGATATGGAGCATCCTATGGTATGCAAAAACATTAAACATCTGAGTTTGGTAGACCATTAAAAATCATTACTTCCACCACTGAACATAAAATTAAGACTCCATGAAGCAATAACAGAAACTGGAACCTTGTTTTCGGTACCTATGCAAAAATTTTCAGAACCAAAGTTGAAAGAAGGTGTCTGTTTATCTGACAAGAAAATTGATACTAGACCATAATTTTGAAATTATTGGATTGGCAAGGATGAAATTTGTCAATTATTCAAAGAAATCATTGTAAGCTCTAAAAATATTTTAATTTTTTTTTTTTGTTTTAATTAATTCAGTTTAAAATGGAAGGATCAGAAATTAGCACTATTATGAAATATGAATTCTTACTAACTAAGGCATTACAGACCACTCGAAACGTTAATAGTGTATTTGGCTCTAGTGTTACTATGCAGTAGACGGTATCAAATTAGTTCACCTAATTTTGTACAGATGGGCCTGAATGGCCGAGTAGCTAGCGCTCGGTACCACAGGTTTCGGGTTCGAGTCCCGGCGGTGCCATGGATGTTTGTAGTGGTTCGAATCCACTTTAAACCGGAGGTTCCGATCTAACAGGATCGTAGAGCGTTGCGGAGGCATTGTTACTCCGCGTCCGTGGCTTATCTTCAAGTTACACGCTCCCCCTGGGTAATACAAAGTGAGTAACGTCTATACAGCGCTTGCCTTAAGGCATCCATGACCAAGCTGTCTAAGTGTTTGCCAGCTGCATTAGAAAGAAAAAAAAATTTCTACAGATAACTTTGACCTTAACTTTTGCTGTCTCCCAGAATCAAAGATCAGTAATGACGAACTAAAGATCATTGCTGAGTCTGACCTATCTTAGAGTGAATCTGAATTATCGTTGTAGTTTGGTGTTAGCAAACAAACAATATAAACTCATTTAGCTGAAATTAATAAAGTAAAAAGTTGGATAAGTGGGTTCGAACTGAATGAGAAACCAGAAACAAATGCGTTTGAAAGTTTGCTTGATGTTAATTTTCGTCGTAAATGTGATCCATTTTTAAATCGAATTGCCGCTTTTGATGAGAAATGATCCAATAGGAGAATCGCAAGCTTTCATTAAATGGTTGGACAAGGATGAATTACAAAACACACTTCAAAATGTAATATTCATCAAAAGAAGCTGATGGTTTGTGTTCGGTGGACTAGTGCAGATGTGCTATTAGGATTTCATGAAACCTGGCTCATTGATCACAACAGAAAATATATTGCAACCAATTGAATGAATTGATGCAAAAACTTAAAGAAAAACAGCACAGATTGACTCTACTATTGCATGATAACGCTAGACCACACACTGCGCAAATGTCTATGGCAAAACTACAGAAATTGGAGTTGGAACTTTCTCATCCTCCATATTCACTAGAAATACCCACTGATTACCATTTCTTCCGCAATTCGGACAACTTTTTAATAGAAAAACAATTTAATTCCGACAATGCTGTAAGATTGGCCTTTCAGAAATTCATTGACTCTCGTTAGCCAAGCCACCTGCTTCAACATCTGCTGTTTAAATGGCAAAAGTGTATAGACACTATGGATGCCTTCTTTGATTAATAAAATAATTCCTAATATTTGAAAGTTATCAACCAACTTCGTCTTTTCTTTTCTACAAATTTCATCTTGGCCACTTTGAACTCAAAAGAAAATTATGATTGGACAGTGTTTAAAGAAGTTATTTTTATGTTCCTGGGAAACAAAAATCCTATTTGGTGGAAATATAATTTAAATTAAAATGAGAAAATTCTAAGAACTCTGATTTAATATGGGACTGAAGGTTGATTTTTTTTTTTACAGTCATATTTATTTCTCCTTCCTTCTAAAAATCTTGAATCAGTGAGGAAAGAACAAGATAAACGTGTACACCTATAATGGTAAAACGATGCTGAGATTAGTATGTTGTAAATATGATGCAAAATTACTTCTGGTCTCCGAATAACAAAAATGGCTACATTTAAACTTGACGTACAAAAGATTGAAAAATACAAACATTTGGAATACAATGGCCTACCTTCCCCAACTTTCATCATCTAATACTGGAAAAAAATAAAAACGTAAGTACATTTTTATTTATGTTTTACTTTACTACACTTAATGTTAAAAAATAACAACCAAAAATAGAGTTTGCAGAAAAAAAAAGCGGAAGATAGGAAAAAAACGATTGAATAATTGAAATGGGCACACCAAAATATTATAAGAGAAAAAGTTTTAAAATATTTTTATTGTAATGTGTTATAATCGAAATTTGTACTCATTTATAAGTTTTTATTGCTAATTTTTCATTTTCTGGGAGGATTAAATTTTATTCGTACCAAATAAATGAAAAATTCAACGTACAGATACTTACAGATGCATTACATCTTTAAACAAATTCATTCACTCTATAATAATTTGTTTTTTATCTGAACCAAAATATTATTGTATTGCGTATTAACATTATTGATTGCAGTTTTTTTTTTATTATAACTTTTAAAAATATTTTTGTGATGTGCCTTTTGGGATAACCATTTTGTTTGGAAATGATTTAATATTACCAATTGCTTGACCCAAATCGTCAGCCTATCCACGAGTACCTCAATATAGTAGTTTAACGATGATTGTTGGGCCAGAAAGTTAATAAAAGATAAATAAGACATCCTCCATGGCAAAAATAGTTTTACATAATAAAGAGTTGACTTTAAGGAAAAATCATGGAATAGATCAGAAAGTTGATTTTAATGAAAATGTTTTTATAATAAACATGTTATGAAGATTGGTATTTAAATAAAATAGCAATTTATATTTTATGATTAGAATTTCAAAAAGTAAACAAAATCAGTGCTTTAATATCTCAAATTTTTTTAGGAAAATTGGACCACATTCATAATTCAGGCCGCATTTATAACAGATATATTAAGCTACTTATAAATTAAACTGTTACATTTCGTCAGATCTTAAACAGGATTCAACAAGTGTAGAATACACGAATATTTGTTTTTAATGGTGTCTTTTTTAAATATTAAATGCTGTTAAAATTTTTGAAACTCTTATGGTTAATCAAAGCACAATGCTGTAAGAATCAGATCAGATGAGAACGATATTTTTTGAAAGATAGCTCGAAAATCAATTGTTTCTATGATTTTGCTAACCGAGCTGGATTTTAAGTTTAATGAGTTGCAGTTTATTTTAAAATTATACGTGATAATAGATTTAATAGACATTAATATAATGCGTATTTTTTATTCCGTGTGTCATGATAGTTCTTTCTTTGAGTGAGATAATTTTTGTGGAGGAGGCATATTGTATTTTACAGAAACGGTTTCGCAAAATTATCGTTTGGCAATATTTTAATATTCTGCATAGTACAATACGTACATATGTATTCCCATATTATTTTTAAATCAACAATATTTATTAGAACAAACTACGAATAAACTAACAAATCAAATTAACGATGCCAAAATTATTTATTATTTATTTCATTAAAATTATACAATTATCTACATATTTAACAAAAATTAAAAGCCTCAGCCTTCAGGAAAGCGATGTTCTGATGCGAAGTTACTGTTTCATTTTTAACTAACTATTTGAGCCTGACTGGCCGAGTGGCTAGCGCTCTGGCGCTCGGTACCACAGGTTTCGGGTTCGAGTCCCGGCGGTGCCATGGATGTTTGTAGTGGTTCGGAATCCACTTTAAACCTAGGTCCCGGTCTAACACGATCGTAGAGCGTTGTGGAGAGTGACATTAAAAAATAAGGAAAAACTGTTCATATATATAGTGATTAGGGATTATAGTCTTAGTTGATGATGAATGATGGGTATATGGGGTGACTATTTACACAGCTTTTGGATCCTGATATGGCGTTATGTGCCACATATTTTCGAGTTCAAATCCCAGCTGTGTCATAGATGTTTGTAGTGGTTTGCACTTCACTTTAAACAATAGATTTCGGTCTAATGTTGATTGTTGGGCATTGGGACCCCTAAAAAGAAAACATTTCTTCTCTCGAAATCTACAAGAAGAGGAAGGTCTGGTTTGTCTCTCTATGGTTATTTTTTATTTTATTTTATTTTATTTGCACACATTAGGCTAATTAGACCGGGACCTACAGTTTAACGTGGATTCTGAATCACTAACAAACATCCCTGCCATCGCCAAGATTTGAACCTGAAGCCTGTGGTACCCAATGGAGAGAATTCCAGCCATTTGGCTATCAGGCCGCTATAATAATAATAATGAGGAGGAGAAGCCAGAGCTCAGTGCTACAAATTTTGGGTTGCCGGTGGTGCCAGGGATGTTTGGAATCCTATTTAAACCGTAGGTCCCAGTCTAATATTACTGTAGAGAGTTGAGCGTAGTGCTGACAACCCTATTCCGTAAAAAAGAACACTTTTTCTGTTTCAGAATATGCTAATAGGCAGACGGTCGTAGTACATCATGGACTTAGGGCATGCAGGGAGTTATTTAGAGGAAGGGAAATTCAGGGTAGCAATTTCATCATGTGTGAACCAGGCGGCGCGTGAATCCTTAGGAGGAGATTTCGAGCGGAGAGGAAAAGGGGAGGTTGAGATGAAGAATTTGGATTTTTTTATTCTATGGTCATTTTGTGCTTACTTTAGTCTAATTAGACCGGGACCTACATTTTTAACGTGGATTTCGAACCACTAACAAATATCCATGCTACTGCCAGGATTCGAACCTGAAGTCCATGGTACCAAAGGCCAGAGCGCTAGCCAATTGGCCATCAGACTGTGATGCGGTGAAGGAGCATTGAACTCGAAAGAAACTCTGGAAAGCATTTTAGAAACATTTAACTATGATATTATTTCAACTATTGTGTAAATAATTTATTTGTCCTGCTGCTTAGATTATTGTAGTTATAAATCTTGTAGTCGCGTATAATCTTGTAGTTATAAATAATAACGTATATTTAAAAAAAAAAATCTAGACTCATTTAAAAACGAGTCACTCTTTTAGGGCGATAACCCACTACAAAAATAAATATGTTCGTAAGTCATGAATAGTAAAGGACTAGAGGGACAGAGATTCTAGATGGAAGCCAATGATTAACCGCTTCCCATCTGTTCATTAAAGGCCAATAGAACTTCCACGTGTTTGGTTTAACTTTTTTTTAAATAGAGTTTCCACGTGTTCAAGTTAATTAGTGATAATTTATCAGTATCACAATAGACTATTACGTAGTTCTAAAGCTAATATAATCTAACTTGATTTTATCACTACCATGTTTGTTTCATGGTACAAAAATACGGATTTAAATCATGCCACCCATAGAATGAACTCAATCGAATGATTTTATGCATGGCGTATCACTAATAATACTAATAACATTTACTACATAGCGAATTTTTTACTTAAGTTCATTGTTCACTTGATTATTATGATATTTTAATTATTTAAACCGTTAAAAAAAAAAAAAAAAAAATTATTCTTTCCTTACTGGATTCTAATTCAATTTGAATAAGTATTCATAGAAAACAGTTGGCATTCTAAAAGCACGTTTGGGGCTGTTTGTGATTGGCATTTTAGCAGCCAAATTTGCCGCATTTGGCCATCTACTCACGTTTGCATTCTGACCGCACGTTGCTGCTGCTGCATTCTTCCGTTTTGTATAAGTCGTAAAATGCCGAATATGAATTCGGGCGTGAAGCACGTAGCAGGTCAAGTGAAATCTTTTTCGTGATGTAAAATGATGTTCTGCCATCTATCTACATGCCGCACACGGAGGCACCTACGAGTTGTTGGGAGTTTCATTTTGCCAGAACAGAATGTTTATTTAGATTTCCGCGAATTCAACAGGTTACGGGCTGTTTAAAATCCACAATGCTAATTCGCGTGTGTTATTTTCCTTGTTTAATTAGCCATAAACACGCCACCTATTAAAGTAACAAAAAGAGGAAGAAAAAAAAAAATTATAATTGTTTCGTGAGATGCATTTATACTGCTGTTTGGAATTATGATATATTTTTAATTTTATCTCCGATTATTATTATATGTAAACATGGTGTTGCACGAGATCCATGTCGTCAAAAATGTGGTTTATTTTGGTTTGTCGCCGTATGGTCATCTTGTGCACAAGAGTGCTAAACAGACAGGGACCTGCGGTTTAAAGTGGATTCGAACTACTACAAATATCCATGACACCCCGGTCAAAAATATGAAAGCTGACAAATAAAATTGAGTATGTAAAACTGTTTGAAAATGATGAGAAACTGTAAGAATCTTACCACAATCCTAAATAAACCATAACTTAATTATTTTCATTGTTTAAGTTTAGTTTAACGCTCTATAGTCATTTTTTACACACTAGGGTTAATTAAACAAGGACTTAAGTTTAGAGTGGATTCGAACCACTAACAAGCAACCATGCCAAAGCCAGTAGCATGGAAGTCTGTGAAGCCATAAGGCAGAACTCTAGCCACTTGGCCATCAGGCGGATGATGAATTTTATGAAAATAACCCCGACAAAATATATGAGAAATAAAATACAATTGGGGCTGTTGGTCGTAATCTGGTAGCTGTAGCTGACTTAATTAGAGAATTGTTGACAAGATTTTAGTGAATGAAAAACTGTGACTGTTTGGTTCATTTATTAATGGTTCAAACAATCCTGTATTTATTTAAATAGGTTGATATTAAAAATCTATCTTATTTATTTTCTTGTGGGCGTTTAAATCTTGCTGTTGTGATGATAGTGGCAAATTATTATTGATTTTTTTCCCTATGTTAGTTTTTCTATGCTAATTGTTATGCTAACTTCGGTGTCTGGATCTCCATGTAGTCCCTGGCGGAATCGTATATTTTCTCACAGCCAAAACAATCATTCTCTACATTAATTTAGTAAAACTAGAGTTATTTTAGACATAACTGAGAATCTACCAGAAAACACTACTGCATTGAATCCTGTGAAGGATTTGAACACTGAAAATACTGAGACAGCATTAAACGAGCTTCAAACACAAAAATACGGACGAATCTTAATAGGAACTTATACTGAAAAAGACATTAATCAACTATTGATGATATGAAAAGAACGAAGACCTCAAAGAGAATTTTAATATAGGAAAGCCCATAAACAATAACAAAAAAAAAAAAAACCCGCATTAACAGTTACGAAGTTTCATGAAACACTACAGAAGATCAAGTTATCGATATTTTAAGACTTCAATTTAATAATGAGCAGGAAATACAGAAAGATTTTAACTGCAAATAG
This sequence comes from Caerostris extrusa, assembly GCA_021605095.1. Taxonomy (NCBI): domain Eukaryota; kingdom Metazoa; phylum Arthropoda; class Arachnida; order Araneae; family Araneidae; genus Caerostris; species Caerostris extrusa. Next base: position 130,988 of record BPLR01019374.1, read on the forward strand.
AAATAGAAATTAAGTCTGAAAATTAACTGAAATTCTAAATTTAACCAAGAATAGGAAAATATTAGCTATAGGAAATACATTAAATCCACCCAATGTTTTAAATGTGGACGTTTCGGACACATCTCCAAATATTGCAAGAATGAAGATCACCAATGGAAGGGCTGTAAATTGAAAAGCTAATTGTAAAAACTGAAAGGCACGCAACCATAAATTTAACTCTAATTTCAATACCAATCATAGCTGCACTAACAGGACCAGTAAAATTTCTTAAAATGAGATTAACTTTTTAATTTTAAAAACTGGTTATGAATAATATTAATTTAAACTTTATTTTTAAAGGCGTTCATATTAACCTAGGAATTTCCAGAACAGTTATCAACCCAATTAAACCAGATCATCAACCATGAACAATTTTGATTTCCTCTTTATTAATGTACCTTATTGCTTTTATAATATTACAGGAAAATCTCTTCACTATGAAGTCATTTCCCAGATCTTAACCAGAAAGTCGCACTTGTTATGAATAACCAATTCATTTATCAGAAGATTCTCATCAATCCAGAAATTGTTATCAGTTATTATCAAGTTCATCAACACATTATCTTATCACATTGACATTATCTTAATCTCCACTTACTTTCCGTGTAGTGAAAATATCTCTCAAAATCTTAATCTTCTCCACCCTCGGATAGTTAAATATGATAACCTAAAAGTTCCTTATTGTTGGAGATTTCAATACCGAATCCAGTTGGGGGTAATCGCAATCTAGACAAAAGAGTCACTCAAGTTTTGGAATTTTTGTATCATTCACGACCTTAGTATTAAAAACTTTCCTGAATCCCCATCTCTATGGCTACAACAGTTGAATTGACCTTCTGACCTTATCAAAAACATTGGACGCTGTTTGGTAAATAAGAGAACTCCAAATTAAACGTAGTAAAACCAGAGTATTAAAGGAACTCTTCCAGAAAGAAACAGGTGATATAAGGCTTATGAAATGAAACTCTGACAATAAAAGTTCAGCAAAATATTTTAAAAAAAACTAATTCTTAAAATTAAAATTGATAAACTTAAAAGATTTTTACCAGTAATATTACTACCAATAACATTCTCAGTAAAAGTTTTAAATTATTAACTAACCAAAAAAAAAAAAGATTTATTTCATGAAGGGCGATCACTAGAGAAGATGGTACACCGACAGACTGTCACTGAATCTATTACTGAGATTCTCAAATTTCATTTTCCAAAAATAGAATATTCAGAAGAAGTTTTAGCTTTGACTACTATTTTGAAATCATCACTAATGAGATGGAAGCGGTAATTGATAAGATTAAGTTGAAGAAGCCAGTTGGAGTTGATGGCATTCCTGCAAAATTATTAAGGAAATATTTTACTCAAATAGTGTTAAGATAAGAAAAAAACAATACAAATAAGAAGCCTGCATTCAGTCTAATGCATAACTGACAAAAGTTCTAATCTAGTTCAAGTTTTAATAACAGAAGCTGCAAAGTTCAAGTTTTAATCAATCATCAAAATTTAAAGCCGCCGTTAAAAAATACTTATCAATACGATATTTTACAAGGCTTAAAAAATTATCTGTCATTTGCAATTTTATTAAAAAAAAAAAGTTATATATGATGAGGCGAGCCACGATTTGTGCATCCTAATTTAAATTGTTAAAATATTAGCCACAGTAGCATGACAAGACATGCGCTGTTAGTTTCCTTTCATTTGACCAACTAAAATTAAGGCGAATGGCTGACATTTTTAAATTGTGCAGCGAGTATATGCAATAGAGGAAGAAGTAGGAAAAAAAAAAGAATCTCTTGCTGTTTTGCGGGGTTTTTTTTTTATTTTTATTTTGCAATGCATTTGTTTCTTTTGTAATCAATATCTTAACATTAGCAAGAGATATAAACCTATATTTGTTTCATCTTATTGATACGCACTATTCAGAAAAAGAAAAATCAAAATCATGAAATATATTTAATTTGAATTCAATGTCAATTACTTATTTTAATTCAGTGTCATTTAATTCAGTATAATAAAAATAAAAAATATATATATATATATATTTAAAGTGAAAAATGAAACTCATGTTTTAGTTTGAGTTCTAATATCGATATTCTTTGTTATTCTATTATATCTTTGTCTGTGGCATAGCTGAGTTATATCAGTCATTAACCTTTTTTGTCCCATGGACCACTTTTTGAAAATAAAATGAAGGTTTTGGAACCCTTCCTCACAATTATGGTTTTAAATTCATAAACTGAAATTAAAATAATTCAGCCATAATAAAAACAATTAAAAAATTTGATTCAGTAAGGTCTTTCCTAGGAATATAAATAATAACAAAATTTATATTTTTAAAAGTTTGCAAATGTTATGATTAAACAGTGTTCTTTTACCGCAAATTAAAGAATATTATTTTGATTTCCAAGAAATTGTTAGAAAACAGTGGTTATATTGATATCATAATTTAGAGCCTAAATTCCCAAAACAATTGTCAGATTTAATAAGAAAATAAATATAATTAAAGTATGAAAACAAAGATTTTTTTTCTTATCCAAGATCACTGATCTTTGTAACCAAGCATATCGATTTTGAAGGGTTCATATACTCATGATCTTTATCAAGGATACACATGTGATTCACTTAGTCATATGTCTATTTTTAACTAAAAAAATGAATTGGTAAAGTTTTTAAAAAGATTTTACGATTTTGATGAAAGATTAAATTTGGAAACATGATCCAGCTTTAGTTTTGTAAAATAGAAAACATTTAAGTAGTAGAAAAATAAATCATTTAATATTTTATATAGATCAATTAATATTCAATCATTTATTTTTTTTTTTATAACATTTTCTTATTAATTTCTGGCCTGGAGTTGCTCATATTCTTAGACAACAAATAGAACATAATAGAATACATTTAGAAATTTTTCGTGAATTTACGTTATTATTTATGCGCGCATATAATAAAATGAAATTTCTTTTATTTCCCTCTTTGAAGTCCAATATCGTGCATTCTAATTCATAATAATTTACATTTCTATTATATGTTAAATTATAACATATTCTTATTAATTTTCAGCCTGGAGTTACCCATATTCTTAGACAACAAATAGAATATAATAGAATACATTTAGAAATATTTTTTTTTTTGTGAATTCATTGCTTATCTTAAAATATCTAAAGTCAGCAATAGCCAGAGATGATTTAAAACCAAGTCATAATGTTCTGTTGTGATTGCCAGTCGATAATTTGCCATTATTATGTCTTTTTTTTTTTTTTTTTCATGTGCTGAGCTTTAATGAGGCGTTCTGTTTATTATTATTACCCTCCGTTACTTCCGCATTGTTAACGAAATCTGATCGTCGTGTTTATTCTCGCTATTTCCTGAGTTAGCCTCTAATAAACACCTTCCATTCTTCTCCGTTCTAACTAAAACACATTTCTATTCTTCGCTGACTAAGTAGAGGCTTGGAATGAAAACAAAAGTGTTAATGGTTTAATCATCCACTATTAAATGATAAAAAAAAAACTTTCCATTTATCTTTTTTTTTTATTTCTTGTTGACTGGAAAGTAAAGATGCACAAACCGTGATCTATTTCGTAAATGTGTCCATTTTATTTTAAAAATATAAATAGCAATTTTTTTTATAGGTTTTCAGATTTTGTTAGAAGATTAAAATAATAAAAGATATCCAGGTGTTGTTTAAAAGAGTAAACATTTTAATGAGAGGAAAATATTTTATTCAATATTTCTACTTTATTTCAAACTACAAGATAAAATCCTTTGTCAATAAATAACATGGAACACTATCTACGTAGTTTTTTGAATTATTGTTGCCAAAAACATTTATAGATTTAATTACCATTAAAAATCGATAAATAAGAATCATTTGATTAATCGATCTTTCTTAACTATTCCATATTGTTTGTTTCTTAATTTCTGGTTAAATTATCTAATTCTTTCAAATTATTTAATTGTATATAATTGTTATTTTTAAAAATGTCTCTTTTATTATTTATTTAAAATTATTTGATAAAAGAGACTTTTTTTATTTTATAGCCTGTAACTGAATAGGTTTCGTCCAAACGATTTTCAGCTAAAAAAAAAAAAAAAAAAACTTCAGTTAAAAAAATTTTTCAGTTTAAGTTGATTTTATTTATTTAGTAACTAACATATTTACATAATAATGTTTTATCTTTGGTTTTGTTCAACTTAGAGAACAACTATTGATACAACTTTTACAATTCTAATTTATTCTTTATATTTTTTATACCAAAAGGAATATTCTAGAAATATTTCAATATACGTTTTATGATATAAATTCACAGTTTTATTTTATATTAAAAAAATGATTCTTCTTATAAGCTTTTTATAAATTCATTTACAACCTTTATTTAACTCTTGAAATTATACTTTCTAATCTTCGTCTTTAGTTTTATAAATAAACGTTACGTTTATTTTAACATTCTGCTTTTGTTTAAATCAGTTGAATTCTTAATTGCCATTGATAAACTGGGTAATTATCAAAACAATGTTTCATCACATTTCGTTATGCTACTTTTTTATAAAAATGAATCTAAAAAATAACTAAGGCTGCTTACAGACTTTCTAGAATTGTATTTCTTGAAAACTTTTTGAACAGAATAGAGTATTCAGCTTAATTTTCATTTTGAATTTAAAAATCAAGAAAAACGAACACGAATATTACTTATTTAGTGATTAGTGCTTATTTTTATGTTGATGTTCAACATTAATAAAATATATATACTACTGTGGTAACATCATAAATCACATAACATGGAAGTTTTATAGACTGCACTAAATTTTTCTTATCATAATTTTATTGGGGTTTTCCTTGATTAAATTCATTAAAGACGACCTAAAACTATAAAATATAATGTTCAAGAATAAAATCGACAACCATAAATTTGTTTTCATGGCTTTTAATCTTAATGTTTCCTAGTATTAAGCAAATTCTTTTTTCCTCCTAAATTTTTAAGTGTGCGATAAATTTGATATTAGATGAATTAATTTGTGAAAACGATTTCGTTTAATTTTTATTGACTTTTTCTAGAAGACAATAAATAAAAAGAAAATAATAAATTTGCATATAATTTGAAAAATCTGTTTTGTTAAAGTTTCTAATTCATTACAGTTTTTATGTTGATTTTTCTTTTACTTAATTCACTTATTCAGTTCAATTATATTATATGTGTAACTGTGGCAACTCGATCCAAGGTTACTTGATAATCCCTGCAATACGGAAACCGTAGCTTGTATTTTCCCATCCGATATCCGGATAATATATCAGATTGGAATTGAAATTAATTGAGGCAATACCTCATTTGGAATCGGTATAAACAGATTTGGAAATTATGTTATAAATAGATTTTTATAGATTAAGTGTGTAGGTTTTTGTGTGATTTGCTTTAAATAAGATAATGAAAATTCAAAATGTACATCAGCTGTTATAATTCGTCACAGGAACCACATACATACAAAAACTAAAAAAAAGACAAATATAGTTGATTATGTAAATGTTAATATTTTTATTAAGATAAATTCATAAATGTAAACATACAAACATTTACCAAAAACATTGCTATTTACAAATGTTCGATACAATGTACTGAGTCAGCCTTTCTAGAACTTTACAAAGACACTGACTTAGATCTTTAAATGAAAATGTGTGGAATGTGAAATGATGAAGACAGCTCATAATCTGTTTTTCTTGATTTGTCTGAAAACACTAGCAAAAAAATAATCAATTTTTGATAACAAATGCTAAATAACTCTACCAGAGAGATTTTATTTTCGGACACTTTCATTTTAGAATACCTGCCAACTTTTAAGAATCTCTCTATTAAAGCTTTAACAGAGTTTACTTCATTTCACTTCTGAACCATTCTATGTAACAATCTGATATTTGTGTATTTAACTTGCATCGCACTGCAACTCTAAACTGAAAAGGATCCGATCACAAGAAAATAACAGCAGCTTTAAAAGAATTGCTTTCAGTAGGCAGTGTAAATAAAAACATTATTCCAATATCCTCTACCCCACGAAAAGAAAGACATTTTTACCAAAGAAATCATAAATTTTAAGATAGATCAGAATAGGTTCAGCAACAATTTGACTATTGCAAGTTTTGTTTTTTACAAAATTTTCATATTTGCATATTAAATATGTTGTTTTCATAAATAACTGTAATAAATCTTAATTTTATTAACTTATACATTTATCAAAGCAATATTTCTTTAATTATAGTTTTCTCATCAAATGGTAATAACAGTTTATACATAAAAGATGCAAAGAACACAATAAGACTTGTGCGATTTTGTTACACAAAAAGTTGCACAAACATATGAATGGATAGTATGTAATAAAAGTTTTTAAAGATACTTTTCAAAGCTCTTTAATAAAATTCCAAAACCTTCAAGTAAAGATTTTTTTCGCTTTTTATGATACAATTTACTCAATAATATTAATTTTTAATATACAATCAATTACTCATTCATCAAATAAATATATATTAAGAAAATAATTATATATGAAACCACATTGCCGTTTTAAAATTATCCTGACTTCTTCTCACAAAAATTTTACGAGAAATTTATTTATTTATGAAAATTTCTGCAATTATAAAATAAGGTTATAAATAATGAATTAGCGTAATTATGTATAGAGATTTCTTGATGCACTAAAACCTTGACAAAAATAAAAACGGTTAGAAAATTTCTATAATCGCAAAAATGTATTTCAATTACTTTTTAATATTGGAATCTTTAGATAACAATTGCTTTATACGATAAAAAAAAACTCTATGAATTTTTAAATATCTGTGATACAATGTATAATGATTTAAGAAACCACCATAAAAGTTGGTGGTAAATGATGAAATTTTGGTGATATTGTCACTTTTAACTTGCATATAACTTATATTTTATATTAGTCACCTTAATATCACTTTTAAACAAATTTTCTAAATAGATAATGCTTTGGCAGATAATTTGAAACAATTAGTTTAAAAATAACGTTTATCTTTTCAGATTAATCAACATTAATCTTTCTTAATCACACTAATAACTATAGGTGTTAAGACTAATTTAATTTAATAAAATTGCATTTTGTCCCATTTTTTTAAAAAAAAATACAAGTAAATTAAAATATTTTGGATATCAACATAGTTTTATGAATGTGTTTCCTTTGAAATATTTAAAAATAAAAGAAATTTTCAGCCAAGTAGTTCAATAACTTAGCCGCCACAAACCATAAAGTTCAATTTGTCCATGAAATTATTTTAACAATAATCATAAAATTTGTTCAAATAAAAAGTTCTGAACACATTTCACAGGCAAAATCATAAAGGAAAGTGAGTAAATCTGAGATCTTTAGATTTTTCTGATGTTTCAAATTCCAGACGCTGAGATTCTCATTAGGCTACAGATGCATCTGGGAATCGACTGGAAAAATCACCTTACAAATTTGTCCCCTCGATCGATTTAACCAAAATTATCCTTTCCGTAGGATAACCTGGAGGGTGCGTGCCTATCTGAGTAGGCATCTGTATTGTCCCAGTGGTGTGATCCCCATCCATTTGTGATTTTTCACCTCCATAAGTCCCTAAGAAAGAATGATGGCCGGACAGTTGGGACAGAGCTATCTGAGAACTATGAATGTCTCGGTTGCCCATCATGTGTCCACCTCGATGAGCCCTTGCTGGTGGTAAAGATCTGAAAGACTGGACATCATCTGGCGTTCTTGGATCGTGGAGATAGGATGGATTTACTGAACCATGGTATGCTCTTGCTCGTGGTATGCTCCTGCCGCTATACACAGAAGCCGTCTCCCATTCGTGCTCTGATTTCATGACTGGCCTTGGCATTGCTTGTTTCCTTCCAGAACGTCTGGAGCAGCAAACGAAAATGGTAACAGCGATGATGATCATTCCACAAACACCTGTAGATGAACCAATTATAATTTTGGTTCAGTTGCGAATCAGAAACATTTTCAGCAACCACTTCGTTGCATTGATTTCTGGGCACGGCAGTGGCTGACAGTGTAGCAGCCTGGGCAGTATCCACCACACACACCACAAGGGGTTTACCGTCTGGTACTTCAAACTGGGCCCATCCCGTGTTGGGGTTCGTTGTTTGGCCCAGCTTAAAATGAGATTCTCCAAAGATTCGGTACATAGCATGAACGGGTGCTGCTGATCTTGCACGGACCAGATTGTCTTCTCTGAAGCCTTCCCACTTTACTGTCAACTCACTGCCTCGTCTGAGTACTTCCGTGAGATGCAATTGGTCGAGGGATGAAGTTCTTGGTGCTCTGAGATCTCGACCGCTGGCAGTGACTGATGGTCGTTGAGGTGGTGCCTGTGTTTGTACGTTCTGAGTGGTGGAAGCTTGAGGACTGTGGTGCTGCTTGATGGAGCTTCGTCATCGCATTTTAGTTCTGAAGGTGCCATTTGTGGAAGAACACGACGTCGGTATTGAGTGGGCCTGCCACAGAACTGGGGGTTCCTTTCACGACTGGTCACCTGAAGATCATATTTCTTGACCCATTCCACGATCCAGCGGAGTTTGCAGTCACAAAAACTAACGTACTACCTGTTAAAAATAGAAAAAAAAAAAAATCTATATGAGCTTTTGATTGATAATCAAACAGCTTAATCTTAAAGTTATTCGGGAACTTCTTATATAAAAATTTAAAGATGCAAGCAAATCAAATATAGCATAACAAATTTCAATTGATTTTAGAGAAATTTGATATTTTGATTTACTTTTATTATATTTTTGATTTTTTCAACAACATTATATTTATCGAAATTTTTATATTTAAAACTAAGCCTAATGCATATTTTTTGAGAGAGACACCTAAATACCTAATCTTTAATAATGTTAATTTTATCCCAAAAAAAAAGAAGAAGAAAGGCACATGAAAACTACACTCATGTCCATAAATTAAGGATAATTCAGAATCACACAGAAATTGAACTCTAAAATAAAAATTTCACCTGTAGAATTATCACACACATCCTGAAGAAGAATATGCAAATTACAGGAAACCACCAGATGGCGCGGATAGTACGTCACAATGACGAGTGTAGAGAGAGGGGTATATAGGAATGGTGGCAAAAAGAAGTAAAATTGTTCACAGCGCTTTAAAAAGCTTTCAGTGCAATAACCCATAGTTATGGCACAAAGGAAGCATTAGGATGATTTTTTACGTGGTAGAATTATCAGACGACTGGAATTGGACGTACCCTGCTGGAAGTATCCGAGGAACTTGGGATCACCCAGAGTGTCATCTCCAGGCTTTGGCAACGATTCAAGATCATGGTAATGTGAAAGATGTTACAGCACTGGTCGCCCCCCCGAGTTACAACGCCGAATGAGGACCGGTATTTGGCAGTTACTGCCAAAAGAAACAGACGGAGCACAGCATCAGACCTGTCTCGTCAGCTCTCTTCAGCTACGGGTACGACAGTTTCAAGGCAGAAAGACGCAGGGCACATTGGTCTATATGCTCGTAGGCCTGTCGGGTGTGTTCCACTTATCGCAACTCACTGTCGCCTGCGATTAACCTGGGTAGAAGCATGCATTTGTGGACACCGCAACAGTGGTCTGGTGTGATGTTTTCCGACGAGTCCAGGTTTAGTTTGCAGTCTGATTCTCACCGGACTTTCATATGGAAAGGTACCCGTTACCACCAAAAGAGAACACCATTGAACGACACCGTTACGGTGGTGCAGGATGGCTCGTTTTTTATTCTTGGTTCCAGAACTGACCTGCATGTTCAGAGTGTAACGATGACAAGCCACATCTATCGGGATGTCATTCTGGAACAACATGTACGTTTGTTTCGGTGCACTATGGGTGCTGAATTTCTGTTTATGGATGACAACGCCCGTCCTCATTTGAAGTTTGAATTCAATTGGAGGATATCCCCGTATGGATTTAGCATGATAACCGGAAAGAGCATGTGCGGGATATGCTTGGCCGACGAATTGCAGCCCGTCAGCCCCCTCCCACCTGTCAACCGGAACTTCGGAGAGCATTGCTTGATGAGTGGTGTAATATTCCCCAAGATCAGATTGAAAATACTCAGCATGCCTAGGCGTTGTAAAAGCCCGTATTGCATCGTCCGGGAGAATACTCCATATTAACCATCATACTAACCATGTTATACTGCTGTTTTTTGTGAATAGGTTCTTTTTTGAAATTTGCTCCAGGGAGTAAAAATAATTTTTATTAATTATGTCAAACATATAGCAATTTTTTTGCACTTTTTTAATAAATAGACTTTACAAATAAGTCAAATTTATTTTGCTTTCCTTCTCTTTCATTGCCAGAACTTCATTATCCTTAATATATGGACATGAGTGTAATAAACATGAGGCACATATAAAAGGCACATATGAGCTAATTTAAATCTGGAATTTATCGTGTGCACAAAAACAAAACAAAATTCTTTTACTTGATCAATGAAACCTTGAAATATGTATGATTATGAAGCAGTTAGATTCATGAAATAAAGAAATGACCTTTGTATTCTGAAAACAGTTTCTAAAATAGTGAAAATCACCCAAACCTTCAAATTTAAGTTTTTCTAATTGAATAGCATAGTAACTGAAATCTCCAGCATCTATCAATAATTGTACCCGCCAAATTCTGTTTTAATAGCATTCAACACTAACTAGGCACTACTAAGACAGCTAAAACAGCCTTTCTTAAATTAGAATGTACAATAATCTAGTAGAAATACGATAAATATTGAGTTAGACTTCTAACTCTAGAGTATCTAATATTTAAATTCATAAACATTTATTGAAGATTAAATATCTAATCGCTATATTGCCTATAAGAGTATTTAACCATATTGAAAACACTTTATAATCAGGATAAACATTAATATCAGATGGTTATTGAATAAAATTATATGACGTAGTACTATTAAATTGTATTCATCCTAACTTTTCTTTTCACTTACAAAACCGTGACATATATACTAATATTTTAAGTTCTGTGTTAAAAAGAAAACAATAAAGCTTATTTATCATAGACGTTTATTTATTGTTAATTGTTGGTGAAGTCAAATGTATTTCGATTCTTACAGATTGATATATTTGAAAGGTTATTTTATGCCATTCCAAAACAAAAACGAAAAAAGTCCGATGAACATCATAACTTTGTGCTTAAAAATTAGATGGCCTATTGTGTTTTCCTTAAACACTGAGTATGCTTCCTGCAAAACGTTCGGTTGATATTCTATTTTTTTTATGCTCCAACTTAAGCTCGTTCTTGAAATTATTGCAAAAACGCACGATTTTCTCGTAACTTTACCTTCTGCGATAAATGTCTGTATATTGCTTATACAATTCTACAAGCCAGATGTTCCATATTAAAAAAATAAATACTTCAAAAAGCCAAACGTCATCGAATATCTAAGCAGAAGGTTTTGCCAGATAAGGTTTTCAGCTGTCTCTAACTCCTGGCAGTTTGAGAAATCTTGTCGACTGTGATGTTGATTTATTCTTCTACGCTACGCAGATTACAAGGTAATAAAAGAGGGATTCTTGGCGATGGAAGATTTTTATTTCTTTGGTGCATAACTTACTTTATAAGGTTACTTCAACTGTCCTCTGGGACTGGTTGAAGGTTGGTCTTGTTGTATACAATCAACAACACAACAAATATGGACCTGCCGTAACTGTGAGTAAGAAGAATGTTTTTTTTAAAGATGTCATTAGCTATCATAAATCGTTGTTGAAGATGCATAAGTAGGTATCTCCGAATGTTTTTTTGCTATCTAATATGGTGCAAATTTACATTGTGAATGTCTCCATGGATATTTGATTGTTTTATGAGGATTCGAAATTGAGAATTCATGCTGCTATTTTCAGCAAAAATTATTTTCAATAACTTTGATAGATAGAGAGATAGTATATTGAATACCATCTGAATAACATAAACGAATGATCTGAATACCATACCATATTGAATACCAAAAAAGACCTACGAAAAATATCAAAGTTAATATGATCTTAAAATGTGTTTAAAATTTAGAAACAGATGAATATCGAAATTTAGAATAGCCCATATGTTAAAACAGATATTATATATATATATATTTTTTTAATTGTGCAAAATTTTTAATTGGAAATCTCGCCATGAAATAAGTTTATAATGTGTATATAAGAGTTAATTTTATTTAATATTTTTAGATAATTAAAATTTCAATTAAAAAGAGTCAGTAAATTCTTAGTTGTTTTTAGCCAAAAATATTTGAAATCAATTATTACTAAAGTATGTTTGCTGGAATTTAAACTTGAATTATTATTATGTTATTTTAATGTCCAAAGACACATAACTATTTAAGATTCAATTAAAAAAAGTCTTAGTTTGAAAATGAATCATTTGATTTATTATAATCTGATTAATCTATGGTCAAAGTGCAATGGGAATGAATTATTCGGAATTTGCCAGAATAAGAAATCGGTAGCAAACTTTTCTCAAACTGTTTTACCTTTTTTATCGACATGGTAATAATATAATTCATACCTTATTATTATTTTGACGTTTATAAAGAAGCATGTTTCAAATATACAAAGAATTTTTTTTTTTCCGTTAACTTTCTTAATTAGCAAAAATGCACTTGAGTGCAAAACATGCATTAAGATTTTTTTTTTCAATGGTAATTCTGCTACAAAATGTTTTGAAATCTTGGAATAATGGATGGCATTTTATTAATAGAGTTTCTGAGAGATATTTAATACAAAAATGATGAAAGACACTCATGTCCATAAATTAAGGATAATTCAGAATCACACAGAAATTGAACTCTAAAATAAAAATTCACAGTAGAATTATCACACACATCTTGAAGAAGAATATGCAAATTACAGGAAACCACCAGATGGCGCGGATAGTACGTCACAATGACGGGAGTGTAAGACAGGGGTATATAAGGAATGGTGACAAAGAAGTAAAATTGTTCACAAGCGTTTTAAAAGCCTTTCAGTGCAATAACCGCATAGCTATGGCACAAAGGAAGCATTTGGATGATTTTTACGTGGTAGAATTATCGGACGACTGGAATGTGGACGTACCCAGCTGGAAGTATCCGAGGAACTTGGAATCGCCCAGATTGTCAACTCCATGCTTTGGCAACGATTCCAAGATGATGGTAATGTAGATGTTAGCACAGGTCGCCCCCGAGTTACAACGCCGAATGAGGACCGGTATTAAGCAGTTACTGCCAAAAGAAACAGACGGAGCACGGCATCAGACCTGTCTCGTCAGCTCTCTTCAGCTACCGGTACGACAGTTTCAGGGCAGACCGTGTACAGACGCTTAGGGCACATTGGTCTTATATGCTCGTAGGCAAATAGACAGAGACAGAACTTGGAGATGACAAATGGCCCTGTGCTGTAACATCTACTCACATTACCATCATCTAGGAGTTCATTGCTTGATGAGTGGTGTAATATTCCCCAAGATCAGATTGATAATTTGATACTCAGCATGCCTAGGCGTTGTAAGGCCTGTATTGCATCGTCCGGGAGACATATTCCATATTAACCATCATACTAACCATGTTATACTGTTTTTGTAAATGGGTTCTTTTTTTGAAATTGCTCAGGGAGTAAAAATTGCAATTTTTATTAATTATGTCAAACATATAGCATCTTTTTTGCTCTTTACATTTTGTTTAATAAATAGACTTTACAAATAAGTCAAATTTGTTTTGCTTCTGTCTCTTTCTTTGCCTGAACTTCATTATCCTTAATTTATGGACATGAGTGTAGGTTCTAATAAACTGGCAAGTGCTGCGTCATGGATGAGATTCGCCATATTGATATTGCGGATTTGACCATATTAATTTCTAAAACATGTGAGTTTTTTTACTATGTTTGTGTAAAAGAATCCGCAGAAAAGCACCTGGATTATGAGAGATAACACAATGATTTTCTCTAAGGCAAAGCAGCTGTTTGATATCTATAAATATTTGGACAAATAAATCATAAATATTCCTCAGCGTTCAGTTCACCTGAAAGCACAGTGGCTTACTTTTTCCCATTGCGTTTTAAAATGCCATTTTTTTTGGTCACCGATTTGAATTTATTGATGCAATAAAAGAAAATTCGCTGAAAATTTTGACTAGTTTACACAAAAGACGACTTTAAGAAAAGTTCTCAGAAGATTGAAAAAAAAGCATTTGTTAGAAAACATTACGTAGGGAATACTTTGAAGGGAATATAGAACAGAATTGTTTTTGCTTTATGTAATAAGTTTCACGGCTTATCATAGAAATGCATGATAAATTAATTTTCTTTAGAAAATTAAATAAATCTTTACAATTTTTCTAGAAGAAACAACTTTATAGACCTTTCTCTTTAACGTTCAGTTATATATTTTAATTTGCAGTGGAACGCAGATCTACCTCCTCGTGGTGATATGACAAAATGATCTACAAATATGGGCTTCAGTCTCAGTGTGAGTTTCTTAGAATTCTGCAGTGGAACGAATATGGATAGCCCCGAAACAAAGAGAGAGAATAATTAAGAAGACCATTAAGTGCTCCTTCTTTGAGGATGTTGCCGCTAGAAACAATCACAAGCCCTGGTACGATCCTGTTCATGATATCCCCGATAGGTGTAGTGAAAACTCGGTGGCATTGCTACAGCTTTTCCGTGGTCACGACAGTCTCCACAAGCACCTTCACAGAATTAAACTGACTCCTAATTCTCTCTGTCTCCTGTGTGGCAAACCAGTAAAAATGGGTATATCCCACCTTAGTTCCACCTGTTTCTTTATGGAAGCGTCAGTTGATGGAAAGTCAGCGTTTAAGTTGATGGATTAACTGATGTCATTTATTTGTATCGTTTTCTTTGTATTTATTTTATGATATCTGTTGTCCTGTAAACTTTCCGTTTGAAATATATTAATTTTTAACTTGTTCCTATCCGCTAAAGCAGAAGTTATAATAAAGGATTAAACAACCAATATTAAAAAAAAAAAACAGGCCTCGAACGAAATTCCACAATGGCATTCTAATTTAACAATGAAATCAAATATTTCCATGGAATGTTAAACCTTATTCTGAAGTAATGAAAATAAATGAATTTTATATGCAAATATAACGTGCCTAACATCTAACCACATTTCGAAACTAATCTCACTTTCGACATAGCGCGACATTTGAATTGCGAACTTCTTCCTACACACTGAAGTCGCATCTGCTAAAACCCGGAAATAATGTGGGAGAGGTTGTTAAGACGTGTTTCGAAGACGAAGGGGGAGTGTCCGATTTGTCATGCATCCATCCACCGGAACGAGTGAGTTGAGGGTGACGAATTCGGAAATGGATTGTGACAGGGACCATCAGTAATCGTCCAATAAATGTGTCGTAGTTCCGAAGCGACATAAAAAAGGGCAATAATTTTTTTTTTTTTAACGAGCTGTGATCGAAAGTTTACAATGTCTTTTGTAGCTCTGGAAACTTCACTTTTTTCCACTTAATGTGAAATAATCTAATAATGCTAATTAAATTTTTTTTAAATTAATCACACGTTAACTAAACTATGAAGCATTCACTTTTTTTTTTTTTTTTTTTTTTGTTACGCCATTTTGTTGTGAACAATTCACTTTTCTTACGATTAAACTAATGAAGGGAGAAAGTTAAATTTTTTTTACAGTGGTATTTTCGTTAACTTGAAATTTTGATTCTTCTGTTGTTATCATTAGTTCCTTCTTAAATTTAATCAAATTTAAAAAAAAAATTAAAAATTTGATCCCAGAATCTAGCTAATCTGATAAAATCATTATTGATGGATGGTATTTCTATGGGCCGAATTTTCAGTTAAGGAAAATGTTTTTCTTAGATTTTTCAGTAGTATTCACCCACATTTCTGAATAGAACACACATTTGTCGAGCTTTCGTTTGACTATTGCAGAATATATCTACACAAACAAGATGGCATATATACTGTCAGGTAGCATATATACAGTAAATACCGAACCCAAAACTTGCTTTTCTATTTTTAAAATACCCATGACATATGTTTCTGTAATACACATATTTGTCGAGCTTTCGTTTGAACTATTGTAGACTATATCTACATATACAAGGCATTTATAATTCGAGCTTGAAAGTTAGTTATAGAAAACATCTTATAAATCTTATCACATTAATATTATGTGAGCATATAAGATTTTTTTTTTTCGTAGGAAATAAAATAAAATTTAATAACAAAAATAAAAATATGGAAATTAAGTTTTTCTCTTTATATAGAATTTAACTTTTGTAAGTTCAACAATTTAAGGAAATTATTGGACTGGCAAAGGAAGTACGTTCGGTTTTTATCATGTACTCAAATGATGAAAAACAAAACTTTTCATGTCAACCCAATATTTATCAATATTTGTGTATTGTCATTGCAATATACTCGGATAAATATTCATTTGCATATGACTATAATTTTAGGTCTTAAGGTTTTTAGGTAATCGATTTTTAAAAAGTTGTCAAAAATCATTTCAAGCTGGAAACTTACCTCCGACACTCAGACCTCGGAGAGTGGAGTTGAGATGATAAAAGGATGCTTCTGATAATGTATTCAGAGGATTGCCATCTAGAGCGAGTAGGGTGAGAAGAGGATTGCCGGTGAAGGCATCTTCAGGGATGGTTTTCATTCGGTTGAAACCCATATCTAAAACCTGCAAAAAAGATTTTTAGAAAAATTAATTTAAAAAAAAATTTATAGTTATTTAAAGGAAATAATTCTTAGATAGACTGCCATTTCATAGACGGTCTATCACATTTTTAAAATCGATTATTTGAACAGTAAAAAAAAATTAATATATTTTATTTATAGTTGCATTTTAATTACTATAACTATTTGTTAACTAACTACTATAGCCACTAGTAATAATTGTTTTGCATGTTAGAGTTATGAATGTTGGTAGTTTATTAAATAATGCAACGATTAGTATATTGTTTATATAAAATAAACTGTAAAAAACATCAAAGCCACTATGATGATTGGCAAATGTTGGAAAAACGGGAAGTTTCCTTTTTTTTTTTTTTCCCTTTTCAAGGTGAGAGACAATAATAAAAAGTTTCAGAACCACTACTATAATATTTTGATAACTGTTCAGAATAAAATTAGGTATCTAAAATCAAAAATAGAAATGCTTGTGCTAAGGAACTTGGAATCTTGCACTTTATATCTTGGAAATTTCTGTTTTAAATTGTACTTTAAAGGTTTTAATAGAGAAAAAACATTATGATTACGTTTTATACATTATATAATGATTACAAATAACGTTTTTAAAATGGGATTAACATGAATTGTGTTTAAATTTTTAGTGTATTCAAGTTATTTAATTTGCAATAGTAATTTAAATTATTAATATTTTATTGATTCATTTTAATAACAGGTATTCACTATCATAATAATTGTTTTATGATTAAATGGTGATTGATAATCTGATTAAAATTGAAATTTTGTTTTCAATTGTTCTATTTAATCTTATATAGATGGGAGTATCAATTGTTCTATTTAATCTTTATTGAAATTTTCTGCTTTTCTCAAATCATAGATTTATTGGTTAATCAAATTAAATAATTAATGCAACCAAACAGAAGTTTATCAGACTTTTGTTCGGTGAATAATGAAATTTTAACAAAACATTTCGAATAAAATTAGTACAATTTGAAGCTTGAACAATGTATTTATTCCAGAAACATGCTATGAATAAATGAAATAAAATTATGTATATTTTTAGATCTAATATAACATTTAATGCAGGAAACAACAGCTTCTCTTTTTTACAACTATGTCATACATAAAAGAAAAATACTTTTTCTTACAACAACTTTTGATTTACTGTTACGAAGTTCGTTGACATTGGACATTACAAAATTTTCATTGTGTGTAAAACCTGTTTTGTGTGTGGGCCTTTGTTAAGAGAACAGTGTGGGGTATTTTTCATAGTACCATAGCTTCAAAAATAACTATAGCAGCACCTAGAAGATCTATGCTTAACAGTATGAGAAAGTAATAAATATGCATGAATGTAAAGAAAAGAATTTATTTGAATATACTGAGTTACATTCTTTGTGAATAAAGCTAATACATTTTTTGGAGACTAGAACTGATTTTTTTTACCTTTTCAACTGATTTTTCAGTATTTTCGAGCGAGCATATTAATTTAGGAACTAACAACCCTTAGAATATTAAAAAATTATGATTCTAAACATGCAGTTTTAAAGCAGAAATGATACTACAATTTAGCAATAAATAATTTAGTATTGTTATTCTAACGAGATTTCTGTTGTTTCTTATTCCCACATGGTAGACATCTAAACCAAGCCCACGAACCCTTATGGACCCATCGTTGAAGGGAAAAGGGGGCAGCTTCTGTTGTGATGGAACACCTGTAGATAAAATCTGACTTGGCTCCGTGACGCTCTTACAGTCATATGAGACAGGAACAACGATCAGTCTTGATCATCAGCTTGTAAAATTAAAGATGTGTATTCTTCCTTTGTCAACTGTATTGTCTTCTAAATATGTTTTAGCATGTTCTAGATCAGAAGTCTTAGCATCGTCATCATATTATGAAACAATCAATAACGGGTTTTTAATTTATGCAAAATCAAGATAGCCACAAGTTCCTAGTAGCATAAAATTAAACGATAGCCTTCCTACCATATAAAACAACAACAAAAAAAAAGATGCAAAATATTTGACTTATTTTTCCCTGCACACTTGCAGTGGAAAAATGGCCAGTGACTAGCGTTAGGTGCCACAAAGTTCAGGATCGAATCCCAGCTATGCCATGGATGATTGTAGTGATTCAGAATCCACTTAAACCGTAAGTTTCGACCTAATAGGATTGTTAGACATCGGGGCTGACAACCTTACTCAGTAAAAAGAAATCATTTTCTGTTTTGAAATACGCCAGTATGTTGTAACGTCTCGGCCTATACTAAACTTATAACCACGTATAACCACTTTCAGGTTCCTGGGAACACTTTAATTTCATTTACACACACATATATATATATATATATTATACAGAACTATTTACAAAATTTTCAAAAAATGAAAATTTAGGATATAAATTAGATAAGTGCAGCTCACTCCAAGATCGGAGATTTTCAGATATCTCGAGTCTACGACGAATCTAAACATCTGATCTGCGGCAAACTTTGGAAGCAGGAGGAGAATTCCTGCCTATTCAGTCACTTCAGAGAAAAAAGATTTAAAAAAACACTTCAGGTCGAAAAGATTTTCACCAAAAATCTCCTTTTAAGACAAGCGGCCTGGTGGCCAAGTGGCTAGCGCTCTGAGCTTTGGTATCAGGCTTCAGGTTCGAATCCTTGGCATGGATGTTTGTGAGTGGTTCGGAACCACGTTAAAAATCCCGGTCTGTTTTTAAGACCGTAGAGCGACTAACCAAACCAAACAAAAACCTTTTAAGACAACCTGTCAAGAAGAGGGGTCAATTTCCCTCACTTCTCATTGGAGTGGATATTTCTCAGTTTGTGGTCTATAACCAATCACGATGGAACAACTCATAGTATATCATAGTCAATCTGTAGTTGTTCCGACCTGTGAAGTTCTCACAGACATTTCGCTAATTTCCTCATTGTACATGATGCCGAATATTTGCACTAATGAGAACAACCTGTCACTCAAATCTGATATTTGAAAGACAGGTTGTTCTCATTAGTACAAACTTTTAATTTCATCCAATATAACTACCCTAATAAAGCTCATCTGCTGTCAAATTTAAGTCATGGGTTTATTATATATTTATCAAATAGCATACATTCCTCTCTCCTGGGAATGAAATGCCAAAAACTCTTCTCGTGAGTGCGGCCGGATGGCCAATTGGCTAGCGCTTTGACCTTTGGTACTACGAGCTTCAGGTTAGAATCCTGGCGGTAGCATGGATGTTTGTGAGTGGTTCGGAATCCACGTTAAACTGTATGATCCCGGTTTTAATTAGCCCAAAGTGTGCACAAAATGACCATAAAGCGACAATCTAAGCTACCTAAAGCTATAAAAATGTTACAATGTAGAAGGTCATGGTCCAACATGGACTATAATGCCAGGTAAAGGTAACACTTGCAGAAATGTTTTGTAGTTTTCACAGCTCACTCTCATTAAGCTCTGATGATAACCTATCATTCTGAAAATTAAATTAACAGTAAATAAGTATCTTCTGATACTTTACTTTTTTTTATTATTGGATCACACACACAAAAAAAAAAACCGCTGAAAGTGTCCTCTGCAATTTTTCAGAATGATCTACAATGTTCAGCAAAAATAAGCCAAAATTATATTTCTGCATATCCATGTTTAAAAAAATAAATCTTACCCTGAGTTGTTGCAATCCTTTCACAGCCTGAGTGGGGAATTCTTCTATTTTGTTGTTGAGCAGAGATAAGGAGCTGAGCGTTCCATTTAGACCGTTGAAGGCTCGGGGTCGACGGAGCTGACCATGTTCCTCTCCAGGGTCAAGGCTGTCAGCTGACGGAGGTTCCCGAAGTCGTCCGGAAGCAGCTCCGAGAACTTGTTCTGAGACAGGTCCAAGAAGGAGAGCTCCTGGAGCTGCTTCACTGCAGTCGGCAGCTTCACTTGACCTGTGCTCTTCAGGTTCAGGTTGTGGAGGGTCGATTCCAGGCTTCTGAAGGCGGCATCGCTGCAACAAACCAACAAAAGATCATGAAGTAGGCTGAATTAGGCCTTGGTAATCGAAGATCGTTATAAAACGACGACGAGGTGAAGAATTTGAATTTCAGTTTTACTAAAATCCTGAAGAACCTGTATTTTGTTCATTTTTTTTTTTATTGTAGTGTGGTTGGGTTTGCGGACAATTTGGTAAGTAACCTTTCTTGCAGTTTTGTGTTTCGAGGATCGTAGATAACGGTTTCAGTTTTGTTTTTCAAGGTCTTGGGTTTTAAGAGGCCTTGTAACAATTTGAGTGCCGGTTTGTTTTACGGCTATTCAAGTTGGTAAAAATTGGATATCCGTATTTATTGTGTTTTTTGTAATTGAAAAGAATCGAAATGGTTATAAAAGAAATTGTGCACCATTTGATGTAAAGTAAAGAAAAAAAAAAATGATATTTAGTTTCTCATTTTTTTTTTATGATTGAAATCGATAATCATATATTACTAACTAAATAATAAACTTTTATTACAGATAAATTTAAAATTAATTTATAAAATTAAAACGTAAAACCTTGTTAAAGTGCCGGAAAATATATTAATGCAGTAAAGTTATTATATAAATGCGCCTTAGAGTAAGCATTGCGATTTCTCTGACTCTTTATGAGTGGCTTGACGGCCAATTTGCTAACGCTCCGGCCTTTGATACCGCAGGCGAATCCTGACGGTGGCAGAGATGTTTGTTAGTGGCTCGGAATCCACATTAAACTGTAGGTCTCTGTCGAATTAGCATAAAGTGTGCAAAAAAAATGACCGTAGTGCGGCAAACCAAACCAGATTGACTCTTCATAATCTGCTAGTTCTTTTATATCGCTAGTATTAGCTAGATTCATTTTTCCTGCGACTTGAGCTATTACTTCACAGATTTGTTCTTAAAGAAAATTGGAAAATAGTTCATTATTACCATTTTTCAAAAGTTTTAACCACATAAGACACTTAGCTTCCTTTATGACAATTTTGAGTTCATTTGGTTAGCTATTATCTAAGTTAAGCTGCATATTTGTCCATCAGAAAAAATTCGGAGTCAATTTTCAGAAAAATAACAAGCTCGGTAAATATTAAAGAATGTAAAATTTGTTAGTTATGTTTTTATCTTTTAATTTTACACTTAATAAGTCAGTTGGGCATTTAAGAAATACATCAATAGCCCAAACATCAGCAAAAAAAAATTCTCCGTAAATTCGCAAAAAGCCGATGTAAATTTGTACTTTTTATTGCAAATATATATGATTGAAAATCTAACATAAAATGTTATTTAATTATAGTTTATCTATAAATGATCTTCAGAGCCCACCTCGAATCATAGTAGTAAAGCAGAAAAGATAGTTTGCGAATGAACGAAATTCGAATCCCCACCCTCTGCATACGTGTTGTTGGTGTTGGTCTGGATGTCTATCAAGTTAGATAAGAACGAGTCCATGACCCCGTGCGGTCTCATGGAAGGAGGGAAAGGGAGACAGCTTCTGTTGTGATGGAGAACAGTAGGTAGAAGTAAAACTTGGCTCCGTGACGCTGACTTTTTAAGGGATAGTGTTGCCAGCCCTACAGTCATCTTAGACCGGGATTTAGACTTCAAGTAGATTCCGAACCACTACAAACATCCATAACACCGGCGTGTCTCAAACTCGAAATCTGTATCACCGAACGCCAGACACTCGGCCATCAGACCCTCTACGTTGTAATCACTACTTTTATAAAACTGGAAAGAGAAAATGACTACTGTGACAGTATGTGTGAAGCTACTACATAGACAGAATGACATAGCAAACACGGGCAAATTACACTAAAATTCCTTCTATATGACAACAATCCCCTTTATGTGTCATAGATCTTCCGTGAAGTAGTGTGTAGGACACGAAGTTTTGCAATTAAATTCCTTCCATATGCCCACAATTCCCTTTCATGTGTGATGGATTGTCCGTAAAATAATGTATAGATGAAGAGGTTTGCGATTTTTTTAAATGACTACTGTGACAGTATGTGGGGAGCTAATATGTAGACAGTATGACATAGCAAACACGGAAAAATTACACTGAAATTCCTTCCATATGACAACAAAGCCATTTTATGTGTTATGGATTGTCCGTGAAATAATGTGTAGAACAAGAAGTTTCCTATTTTTTTTCAAAGGTGGCTTTAAATATGAGCTATCATAACGTGATGCTAGAGTGCTAGAGGGATGAGAATCGAATCCGCTGGTGGGGTCCGTTATAGCAACTGCTTTCAAAAAGAAAACTCGATGGCCGTTCTGGTAACGTGTTTAAAGCTTCTCGAACCAATAGTCCAGCTGCCTTGTGAAAATTTTCGTGTTTTCTTCCTTGCAACATGTAGATGAAAGACGGTTAGCTATACAAATCTATTAGCTACATAAATAGTGTGATATGTTCACTGCAAACATAAGTGGAACATTAGACCACCGATTTTAAATAACAACAAAAATGCAATTCATCATCTAATCTATAACATAAATAATACACCTCTATTTGACCTTGAGGTCAAATATTCTATATTATGTGACGAAATAAAATGTAATTGCGTGATGCAATTATAGGCAGATAAACAAAAAAAAAGTGCAGAAAAACAATAGAAATTTTAGTGTCCACTCGAAACCCGTACTGCATGGACAAATTCTAGATAAATACAGCTGAGTGACAAATAAAAGGAAAAGTCAAAGAAGGCCGCCAGACAATTCATATTCCAGTCACACACATAAAAGTTGCATTTCTTCGAAAGAATTAAGTTAATTTTCTATTATTTACCGCTTTTGAGGACAACAGCAGCCATGACCTTCTTACTTACAATTTCGTGAAATCTATGCAAACTAGCAACGTATACAACAATACTCTTCGAAATGAAATTTAATGTAAATTTTTGGATGCGAGGTTGAAAGATTTTGAAATTTGAAAAGATTCGTGATCTTTTCATAAATTTTCCTTTTTTTCTAACAAAGCAAAGTTGAACTAAATTGTCATATGCACAGCTTGTACTTTGGTTCATCACAATACAGTAGTTATTTTTGTAAGATATAATAAGTATGCAAGTTTATTTTAATGCTGTTATATATGGAAATTAAACAGATTATTATTATAATTATAATAAAGTTTACTTATTAAATTGCCTATTAGTTTACGTATGTCTATGAAAAGTTTCTTGAAACTATATTTACAGAACACCCATTCTGCAACCAACAGAACTGCTCACGAAAAATAAATTTCTTTCTTAACCAAATTTAAGAATAAATAACTTTTAAGTACAATTGCTTATTGAATAATCATAATTTTGATTAAACTGTAGATCTAAGAAAAAACAAACTCTTAGATTTGAAATGTATACAGAAGCTATTTGTATTTCAAATTTCCTTGACTACTTTTATATGAGTAAGAGATAGTTTTGTTACTTTTAACGATGCATGTATATATGCGATCTCAAAAACTAATTATGTGTCCTTCTATTTAATGCATGCCATACAAAAACGGCAACGTTTGTATAGCTTGTTCTAAGGTTTTCTTTAGCACGTAAAGAGAGTAATGGGGTTGTCGTATCCCCTCAGGAATACAAGGGAATCAAATATCGTGTTGCTCCTGAATAATATTGGCTATGTTGATTGCCAGCTCTGAGTGTCAATCCTCTTCCGAGGGATGGTCCAGACAATGCATGGCGGCTGCAACCTTGAGCAATCATCATTAGACATGATTAGGAGTAAGCTCGGCATCAGGGTAGTTGCCGCATTTTTGGTATTTTTTAACGCCATCAGCAAGAATTTTCATGTTTTTGTGATGCTCCAAAACCATCTCGTATTACTCAAAAACATATTTGTGAAATTTGGTTGTACTGATTATTGTACATAAGAAGTAATATTATCATGGGCATTTCGCCTCATACAATCACGTCATATAAGGATCATTATTTATCTTTCAAATAATTCATGGCAACTGATAAGCTTTGTCATGTTGCAAAAGCGGAATTCATAAATTATTATTGTTTTTAAATATCTGGCATTTTGGCCTGATATCATTGAACGGTGCCACGATATCACTGTTACTGAACATACTAATTAGTAATATGTAGCAGACTTAGTGTAGTATTACTATGTGTAGTATTATTAACTATGTAGTATTACTATGTGTAGTATTATTAACTATGTAGTATTACTATGTGTAGTATTATTAACTATGTAGTATTACTATGTGTAGTATTATTAACTATGTAGTATTACTATGTGTAGTATTATTAACTATGTAGTATTACTATGTGTAGTATTTATGTAGTATTACTAATTATGTGTAGGATTATTAACTATGTAGTATTACTAATTATGTGTAATATTACTAGGTGCAGTATTACTTACTAATGTGTAGCAGATGCGGTATTATCTATGGTGCATCACTGAGAACAGGTATACTGTATTTCGCACAATTTTGCATCCGCCATAGATGACCGTTATACCCGAGTTACAGGCTAACCGTATTATTTTCAAAATAACGTGATAAAAAACATGTCCATTGAGTTAATATTGCACGGTTATATTAAAAAAATTTGAATATTATATGATATGAGAGATTATGTGATTGTAACATTGAATATTAAAAATACAAAAATTAAAAATGTATTGTTCGCCCATTGATTATGTGAAAAAGTAAATATACCGTATAAAGGCGGAAGTGGGCAGAATGTTGGAAGTTGAATTTTTGCCTATTTTTCCTTCTTTTAATAATATATAACATAAAATTTCAATTAATTAAAAAATAAAATTATTTTTATTGTAATTAAATTTTTGTAAATGCCTTTCTTCCCCTCTTACACCACTCTGTTTGAACCGTCCGACTCGGCCATTTGCCAATTTTATCCAGAATCGGCTTTCTAACTACATTGTTCTTGTTTTTGTAACTGGATTTTTCTTTTTCCTGTTGTTTTTTCAGAACGGTAAATTGTACAAATTTTTAAATTCTTTCTTTACACCCTAATTGAAAAGTACTGTCGGGTAACAGATTTAAATTACCACAGCTTTCGGGTTCGAGTCCCGGCGGTGCCAATACTGGAACAAAAAATATGAAATATTATTTTTGTCACATGCATGTTTTTTCGGGTCCTTCATTATGTACACCATGTGTTGCCACATTAGAAAGAAAAAAAAACATTATGTACACCATGTACATCTCGCCAATAGTTGATAAAGGATCATTGTCTTTAGTGAGAACTTTGCCCCGTATTTGCGTGTCGTAACACACATTACTACATATTATTAATGCATCCGAATCTGTATAACTTAACACTTACATTCAAAGTAGTTATTTGAAATAGTTAGTTTATTACTAAAAACATTTTTATTACAAAATAGTTTAAATGCATTTCTGTATATCAATTAAAAAATATAATTTTTTTAAATGCTTGATGACTTTTTTTAGTCTGGTGAGCATCCTTCTTCCTGTATTGTAACCTTATCTTTATTTTAAACTTCGTCATAACAGGGTGGTATTGATATACATTATTACACAAGCAAAAAAAAGAATGGAATTTCCCGGAACAGTGTCTATCTTAACTGTTTTAGGAGAAAATTAAGGTATCTTGTATTAGTGAATTATTATCTAAAGGAAAAGTCTGGGAGACAATCGGAGATGACTGGAAAAACTCACAAAGTGGAGGTTTGCTCCAATGTTGGATTAAGAACTGGACATGACTGCCTGTGCGAACATCTGGCCAAAATAGAGATTATGAACTCTGATATGTGTGTTTTATGTAAGACAGAAAATGAATAAGGCACATCCAATTGTTTGCTCAGGACTGGACTCTAACTTACAACAGAATGAGGATTTTAGTGGAGCGCCAGAGAACACATGACCTGATCAGGCGAACTTTTATTATGGTGTTTCTAACTTTTAAATTTTTGTCTTTATAACATTTTTCTTTTATGTATTTATAAGAACTTTTTAAGGTCTTTTGGTCGTCTTTGTTAATAATGTCTGGTCTTTCCCTTTATAATTTTGATATGTTCTTTTTGTTTAAACGGTAAGTGGCTAAATTTGTATGGATTGAGTTCCAATAAAGCCATAGGTAACAACAACAACAACGTTGTTACACAAAAATTATTTTCACAAAAACCAACGAAATTTAATAGAGTGTTTCGAAAATTCAGTTCATTGCCATTTGAAAAAAAGAAAAAGAAAATTTGGGGTGAATACACGGAATAGTGGAGAAAATTTTATTTAGAATGACATTGATTAATTACAATACGGAACAAACCACAATAAGAATCAGTGGAATTCTTTAAATGTGAAAGCATAAAAAAAAGCAAGAACACTTGATAAACGGAAGCAGCGCAGAATTGCAAGATTCTTGAGACATTACTTTTCGCCGGGTATGTGATTTAGAACGGAAGCCAAAGTGTTGTCAGACCTGGGAAGTGTCGAAACAAGATGAAAACTTGTCAATTTTAAGGCGAGGTGCACAATATGCGTTTATTGCATTATTTTTGCTCTGAATCATGAATGAATTCATGGCAAAAATGTTCCAGAACCTTTCGAAATAGCATTCGAAACATAATAAATTAAGAGCTTTAAAGTGCTTTTTAGAATCTCATGAAATTTTAAACAGATTCTCAGGGAAAAAGTTCACAGAATTTCATTTCTGCTACGTTTAGTTTTGTTCGAATTTCACAATTTGTGTTTCAGAATCTTGTATTACGGGTTTTGACGGGTTTTTTTTTTAAATAACACATATATATTTAACATTATTTCATTGATGTAAACAAACTCGTATAAAAATCATAGAAAAGAATAGAAAAAAAATAACTGATTACCTCACGTTATTAAATTAGTTTTGCATCCATCTTATAATATCTTTAAAGATAGCTAGATACTAGTAAGTTTATACTAAATTGTATTAAAATTTAAACGAAATAAATTTTGTTATTGTTTTTGAGCATCGACATACCTCGTGTCCTATTTATGTGATGGCCTACATGGTCAATTGGCTAGCGCTCTGGTCTTTGGTACCACAGGCTACAGGTCCGAAACCTTGCGGTATTATGGATGTTTGTTCGTGGTTCTGAATCCCCATTAAACTGTAGGTTCCAGTCTAATTAGCCCAAAATGTGTAAAAATTGACCGTAGAGCGATAAACAAACCAAACCAATCCTATTTGTATAGTATTGTGAGATCGTGTAGATCAGCACACAAACGAGTGATGAAGAGAAGAATTACAAGAACCACTTATAACTGGGCACCATTTACTTGACGTATGAGAAACTCCTTCTAAACATCCAGGCTGTCGATGCCAAACGCGTATGCATGTTGCCAAAGTCGCCGATAGCTCAACTGATTTTTAACAGCAATAATTGTACCAGCGGATTTGAACTTGCAATATCTTCTGTTCACTAACTGCACACTTTACCATTAACTCCTTTTGCCAATTGCATGTATGGAGTTTGCAGGGTTTTCCTCCAACGCAAAAATGACGGCCTGATAGCCAAGTGGCGGCCTAAATTTCTTTCCACTCGAGAACTCTAAGTAACAATGTACCCAGGGTTCTCAGGTTTGGTTTGTCACTCTACGGTCATTTTTTGCACACTCTAGGCTAATTAGACCGGAACCTGCAGTTTAACGTGGATTCCGAACCACCAACAACCATCCGTGCCTCCAAACATGAAATATTTAAGCAGGGCACATTATCCGGTTTTAGCTTAATAAAAATTGTAAACATTTAAATGTATAAAAAAATTATTTAAGATTTTTTATTATATTTTCTACTAGTAGAAAGATTTGGTTTGTCGCTCTACTGTTATTTTGTGCATATGAGGGCTAAACAGACCGAACCTACAGTTTAAAGAGGATTTCGAAAACCGCCAACAAACATCCATGCCACAGAATTCGAACCTGAAACCTGTGGAATCAAAGGTCAGAGCGCTAGCCAATTGGCCATCAGGCGACGGCTTCACCAGAAGGGATTACAACAGTGCCACCACATTTTGCCAACACAATTTTAATGAATTTACCCCTCCTTCAATCAGGAAGAATTTCTGGGGATTTGAAATTTTTAAAAAAAATTTGTGCATTTATTACATTAATTTTCCTCTTAAAATTTTTTTAGCTTTCTTTAAAATTAAATCCAATTGTTGATCAAACAAAGGGATTGTTTGGTTGATCAGATGTTTGTAAATTTGTCGTAATAATTTGTATTTTTGTTTTTAATTTCCCTTTGCGGTTGTAATTTTTTACTTCTCTAATACAAGCGGCCTGACGGCCCATTATCTAGCGCTCTGGCCTTTGGTACCACAGGCTTCAGGTTCGAATCCTGGCTGTTGACTGGATGCTTGTGATTGGTTCGGAATTTACGTTTAACTGTAGATCCCTATCTAATTAACCCAAAATGTGCACAAAATGACAGCTGAGCGACTAGCCAAAGTAATCTCTAACACAAACTATGCCAGATTTGAAAATTTGTTTTTCACTGGAATCAAATTATCCATTCAAAATAAAAATTTTCAACAAAACACGATGTGTTCCATGCTGTTTATGGTTATTTACAGCAATAAACACACAAAAAAAAAGAAGAAGAAAACTTGACATTGATTTTGCACGTTTAATTTATAAAATTCAAATTTATTTCTGCATAATTAATAAAATAAAAAATACGGATCAATTTAAATACAGAAAAGAATTTAAATAAATCATAATCATCACGGTAAAAAAAATTACAGGATATTTGTACAATAACCACAAAACTTAATACGGGAATTTGACAACTTTAGTTCCATTCACAAAAATCATGATAAATTATCGTGAGAGAGTAATAAATACAGTAATACATCCGTTTAGGGCTAGGCAGTAGCACGAAATTAAATACCATCATTTAAAATCGAATGAGCCTAAATAACATCCGGTTTTGCCATTCATTCACTTTCACTTCACTTTAATTTATGTTCGTCAAAAACATATTTGTGCCGAGTTCCGCATTAAATGAAGGCCTACTTTCTCTGAGCGGATGAATACTTTTTAATAGGGGGTAATTAAGGTGTGAAATGGCAAGCTGTTATTATATCAGATAATACCTGATAAATAAATTGTGGAGCAGGTTAATTTTGAAATTGCTGCACATGAATAATAGGGAAGAAAAAGAAAAAAATGGATTGTTCCAATGGTAGCTGAAAAACACCTGTTTTCGAATATCTATGTGCGAAAGTTTACTGCTAGTTAATAGAAGGGCTGTGTTTCGTAAATCTTTCGACCAGGGAATGACAGATCGCGGAGTGCTTCATAAAATCCACTTAACTTTAACAAGTAATACTACAAATCAATTCCTACTTTTTTTAACTACATTGCAGAAAGTCCTTTATAAATAATTTTCATTCATTTTTTAAGTTTATCTAGGGCCATGTATTGGTAGATATATGCAATATAAAAAACTAAAATTAATGAATTAAATTTAATTACTGAATTAATATTTGAAAAAAACTGTATTAGCATCCAGTGTCATCCACTACAAGTTAAAAAAATGTATTTGAACATGAGTGGATAAATAAAAAGTATTTTATTAATGTTTGAAAATTTGAACAAGGTATATATAGGGAGAATGCGAGCTAATAGAAGGAGTTGAAAAATATAATTTGTAATATTTTGAAAGATTTTGGACTTAAATAAAGACTAAAGTAGAGTATATTATCCAATTTTACTTTAATAAAAATTTTAAATATTTAAATATTAGAAAAATTATTTTGTTCAAGATGTTTTTATTTTTACTTCACATTAGTAGAAATAAAATGTTTTTTATTTATAACTTGGTGGTCATTTATACAGGTAATATTTATTAATTTCTGGGATATTTATTGTGAAATATATGTTCAATTTAAAAATTGCAAAGAATTTTTGAAAGATTTCTGGACTTAAATGAAAGATTAAAACAGGAAACTTTATCCAATTTTAGCTAATAATAATGGTAAACATTTAAATATTAAAAAATTATTTTTTTCAAGATTTTTTTTTTTATTTCACACTAGTAGAAAGAAGATCGGATTCTTTATCTATAACATAGTGGTCATTTATGTAGGTATTCAATCTACGTAATACTTATTAATCTCTGTGTTATTTATTACTAAAAATATGTTCCATTTAAAAACTATGCTAAATAAAGTGATGTAGTTGTTATTAAATTATACATTAAAAAGTACAAGCCTGTTTGGATCAATATATATTTGTGTATACAAATATTTCCTGATATGAATATAAAAAATATCGGAAGGAAAAAAAATAATTTGAATGTCTATTTTTGGTTTGATTTGTGGCAGTTATTTTGTACACATTTTAGGCTAATTAGACAGGGACCTATAGTTGAACGTGGATTCCGAACCACTAACCAACATCCATGCCGCTACCAGGGTTCGAATCTGCAGCATGTGGTACCAAAGGCCAGAGCGCTAACCAAATTGGCCATCAAGCTGCTGTCTACCCTTTTGAACTTGGCTACTTAAAATATCGATTCAAATATTTTTTTCCAATGCAGCTGGCAAACAGACATGGACGTCTTGGATGCCTTAAGGCAAGCGCTGCACAGACGTTACTCACTTTGCATTACCCAGGGGCGCGTGTAACTTGAAGATAAGCCACGGAAGCAAAGTAACAATGCCCCCTTTTCAGGATTTAAAGTAATATGAAATTTTCTTTAACTTGAAAAAGTTCAGATTTTTAGAACGGACACTTAGCTACGATTATAAAAGGCCAGGCTTTTCAGAACGCTAAGAACAAATGATAATAAATTTTCAGTTAAAAAATAGAGATTTTAAGGTAGGGATAGTTTCACAATCCTGAAAGAGTTGAATTTCTTACCTCAAGGTAGTTATTTATTAGGTTTAAATAGTTATAAAGAAATAAACACCAGAAGAACAAGTTTAAAACAAATTATAATTTCATTTACAAAATAAATATCAAGAAGGTTGCTCTTTCTTATTTGCATAAGAAATCACAGAATATTCAGTTCATTAATAAAATATTACAAATTCTTTCTGTAGGCAAAAAAGATAAAATAAAGAATCAAGAGTAGTTTAGCTAGTTTGAGGTTATAATATACGATCAATTTGCTTAAACATGGAAGAATATACTTAAAGTCCTTTCTAAAGTAAGACCATGGAAAATACGCATGGGACGCAGAGTAACAGTGCCCCGCAACGCTCTACGATCCTATTAGACCGGGACCTACGGTTTAAAGTGAATTCGAACCACTACACACATCCATGACACCACCGGGACTCGAACCCGAAAGTGGTACCGAGTGCCAGAGCGCTAGCCACTCGGCCATTCAGGCACCCGATTCAAATATCAACTAATTAAAATAATGTAATAGCATGCATCAAATTTTTTTAGTTGCCTTTTTATTATTTATTATTTACTTTTTAGTATATAAAAGGTGAAATATATACAGATACATTTGTTAAATAAATTTCGAAGGATAATTTACGTGCAGTGTGCTCTACGGCCTCTTGCTTTAAACGAGAGCAAGTAGAATGTTAATTTTTAAATAAGTTCTTATTATACTTTTCATGATAACTTATTCTGTTGACTACCATTATTATTTGTCTTTTTACCTATTTTAATCTTTATCCATATTTTAGTTTTATGCTTCTCATTTCCAGTTAAATTTAAGTTCATTCGAAATCTCTGACTCTCCGA
The DNA here is from genome assembly GCA_021605095.1 of Caerostris extrusa. Classification (NCBI taxonomy): domain Eukaryota; kingdom Metazoa; phylum Arthropoda; class Arachnida; order Araneae; family Araneidae; genus Caerostris; species Caerostris extrusa. Next base: position 163,408 of record BPLR01019374.1, read on the forward strand.
AGTTTCTTGTATATTTTATTGTTTTACCTGGATGATTCCTTTTTTTTTTTTTAAACATACCGTAATAAGTTTAATAGGCGTGTCGAGAGTGTAACACAAATTCAATAAAATAATCATTTTTAATATCTTGTTCTAGATTGTTGAGGCCTTATTTCGAGAATTTATTTTCTCCAATTTGATGTGATTTGATAAGGTAAATTTTGAAGCAGGATAATTTTCGAACTGCTTACTAATAATTATAGAACATAGATTGTACTGTTGACAGCTGCAAAAGTACTTATTTTCGACGATCTGTTTTACGGAGATGATTGTCCGATATTTGCCAGAAGAGATGTGTTTGATTTATCTAAAATGATGGACTACTGCTATCAATTATTTAGGATACAAAGAAAGTAATTTACTTAAATGAATTTCTTGTGTATTTTTCTATATCATTTACTTTTTTTGGTAATTATTTCTTCTTCTGGTCTTTTTAGGTTTTTTTTTTATTTATTATGTCCTTATTTCAATTCCATGTTTTTTATTTTCAGTGAAACTTGAATGATTAGAATTTTATGAATTTGATATCTGTTGCCTATTTAATGTCAGTATGATTATACATATTATGATTATTATTGATTTATTTATAACCCGCAGAGATTTCGTATGCAGACAATTTCATTTTGAGCTGAAGCATTAAATTTTAGAAATAAAATGATACATTAAAGAAAAACGTTCGTAAAAGAATGATTTATGCAAAGACCATACATCAAAATCCATTTGTATTTACATTAATAGAAATGATTTTTTCGTGCTTATTAGTTATAAAGCTTTTACGAGATTTAGATCCAATGTTCATTCGATTGGATAAAGCAAAAATTATAATTTTCTTAAAAATATTACTGTACATAGAATTATATATATATATATATATATATATAAATTTGAATTAAAAGTTGGTTAACGTTGTTTCAGATAATGCAATCTTGGACAAATATAAATTATCAAAAAATTTTTATCGAATAAAATTTTTAGAATGCAGAATAAGAAAAAATTGTGCTTATAAGAATATGTTCATGTTATATGTTCCTAAAATTTAAGTAGTTTTAAATTACTTTGAATAAATATTTCAATGCTTTTGATGCCGAAAAATTGCCCATTTACAAAACAAAGTCAGTTACAGGAAATAATGAGCTTCGATAAAACATGGAAAAATAAGAATCCATACCTGATTCGTAATATATTATCGGCCAGTTTCAAGGTAGTCAATGTTAATCCATTAAAAGCTCCATCAGGTATATCAGTAATTCTATTCCTGGACAAATCCAACTCTTTCAGGTTGCTCAACCTCTTGAGGGGCAACGATGGCACCTCCCTCAGCTCATTCAACTCCAAATTCAAACTGCTCAGTGTCCTTTCTAGTCCCTGGAATGCATTCTCAGTCACTGCACTCAGTCCAACGTTGGACAGTTGTATTCCTCTCACATCCAATCCACTGAAGGATCCATCCTCCAGTGTCGGTATGGTGCCATTGATCACAGCCAACAAATCTAGAGGTGGTTTTGATTGCAGAGCCTCGACTAATTTGGAAAGATTTACAGAACTGCACTGGACAGTGAGTCTCAAGTTGCCACCAGTGCCACAGACGCACTGGACCTGCAGGTCGCTGTACTGTGGCGGCCAGTCGCAGGATCCATGGCAGGGGGACGACGTGAAGCAGCGTCCAGCTTAGCAGGCAGCACCAGAATGCAGTCCACAGGGAGATCATGCCTGTAAAAGAGTATAAACATAAGATTTGTGTCATCATGGTTTTGCTTGGAAGCCTATGTGGGCGCCGCGACCTTGTCACACTTATGAAGTAACTCAGACGTGCCATTCGTTGACTTTTGCGGACGAAGGCAGATGAAAGGAACTCTTAACACGCCTCTTTGAAACAAAAATCAGGGCGTCTACCCGATAGCGCTACTTAAGAAAGCAGTCAGTTACGCTTTCCCAAATGTTTACTTTCGTCCCTAAAGAAGAAAAGATGACGCTTCTTTTTGAGGAAGATAACGCTATTTGTAATTTAGCGAAAGGGAGACCATAAAGTCTAGAATTTATGTATACATTTTCAATGACGTTAATCCTATATTTTAAACATTATTATCTTCTATGCATATTTTTATTTAATTAAGCACGTCAAACTAATTTACGCATGCATTTTCAATGACGTTAATCCAATATTTTAAACATTATTATCTTCTATGCATATTTGTATTTAATTAAGCACGTCAAACTAATAAATTAAATACTGATATTTAATTTATTAGTAAGCGTCGCAATAAGTCGATTTTTTCAATTTTTACGATTATTTTCTCAATATCCCTATATATATTTATATATCTTGTTCAAATTTTTCAATCGTTATTAAAATTTTTTTTTCCTCCACTCAAGTTCAAATACATTTTTCAAACTTTTAGTGGATGACACTTGATGTAAATACAGTTTTTCAAATATCAATTCATTAATTAAATTTAATTAATGAATGAAAATTATTTATAAAGTACTTTTTGCAATATAGTGGAAAAAGAAATTTGTCTTTCAATGGCAAAGTTGGTAGAGCGTCGGCGTAGAATCTTCATGCCTTCGGATCGAATCTCGTCGAAGCATAAATTTTTTTTTTATTTGATTTACAAATAATTTTTAAACTTTAAAATTTACATTAATTGTAATTATTAAATAAAAGTTACTAAAATAAAATTTTTCTTTGTTGACCTAAGTAGGAATTGACTTTAATTTTTTTATATTACTTGTTAAATATTTATTTTCACTGAAGAGATTATAATAATTGTAATTTTGAGAAGGAAATAGTTGTAATGGGCTTGAAATTTTTAACACCATCACTATGAACAATGATGCTAAAGTTAAAATTTAGATCTTATAAATTTTCTTTTAATGTATAAGTTTATTTAACTTAGCAAGTAAAATTAGCAATTTTAATTGATAAGTTAGTGTTATTGTATATCATAGTGTATATATTCGTTAAAAGCTTTTGATGTTAAGAAGTGTAATATTAGTTGAATTTTTATAAAAATTAATTTAAAAAATCAAGAGTTGCCTCATACTGTTAAAATTGACGGCAAAGCTATATTTTAATTCTTATAAAATTTGCCTAAATGTGGTTATTATCAAACAGAATCAAAATAATTCTTTATTTCTTATTTCATAATATAATTATTAATAAAGTTTAATGAATGTATAAAAAAACTCTTATCTTTACTGAACTTATTTAAGTCTGACTCATTAAAATAAGCTTATAATGATATTTTATTACCATAATATACCAAAAATATTTTTTTGTCTGTGTTATATTTTTTTATTTCCGATACATCATTTACAAATAACAAATCTTTATATGAAATCTTTGTTTTGAATATTATTCAATTTAATAAATTAATAGTTTAAAAAACTAAAAAAAAAACAACGCTTTTAGAGTTAATCAAACTAAAGAGTAAAAAATAATTGTTAACATAAGAATAAAATGACTGACGAGAAAATGAATGCCACTGTTCTAAAAGCGTGGGGTGCTTTGTATGACATTTTAAAACTAACTCTGCATTTCGGAAACGAAACTAGTGAAAAATTATAACGATTGATATCGAGCATCCCACGCTTTTAGAACAGTGACATTCATTTTCTGGTCAGTCATTTTATTCTTATGTTAACAATTATTTTTTACTCTTTAGTTTGATTAACTCAATTATTTTTTACTCTTTAGTTTGATTAACTCTAAAAGCGTGTTTTTTTAAATTATTAATTTTATTTTTTACTTTTAGTTTGATTTTAAAAGCGTGTTTTTTTAGTTTTTTAAACTATTAATTTATTTTTTACTTTTAGTTTGATTAACTCTAAAAGCATGTTTTTTAGTGTTTTTAAACTATTATATTTAAATGAGGTCCCGCAGGACTGGTTCTTACAATAATTTAATTGTGACTAAAACAAAGGCTAAATACTAATATGTCGATCCAGCCAGGATTCGAACAGGAAATCTCTAATCCGTAGTCAGGCACGTTATCCGTTGTGCCGCTGTCCCACGTAGGTTTGAATATCTGAAAGATGTCTGTAAATGTTTCTTTGCAGCTTAAATAGTGTGTATGGGGAGAAACAGATCTCCAGGGGAAAAATGATGCGCCGATCAAGTTGACTTTTCAAAGGCTGTGTGTTTTAATCACTAATTCTGGCGATCCTAATCATGATGAGATAATAAACTGATCAAAATATTTTAGTGTTGTCGGTCCTTGATAAGTCTACAACGTTTAAATTAAATCGGATCGCTTAAAGTATGCCAAAATCAAGCCCAAAAAAGTCAGTTACATACATACATACAAACATACAAAAAACAAACATACAGGTGAAACTAATAAAAGCGTATTAAAAAGGAATTATTTTTTTATTTTTAATAGAGTCCGCTTTATAATCACTTAGAAAATCCTACAGATCATGATTTCAGGTAAAATTCTAAGCAAATTGAAGCAGATACATAAATGCAAATGATATTAGAAAAAGTATATTGTTATACAATATTTATAGTAGCCTAGATGCTACAAAACGATATTTAAAAAAAAAAAAACTCTTACTTTTTCAATAAAATTTTACTCTTTAAAATTTTTGTAATATCATTTTCATTTTACTAGATTAGCGTTCAATAAAGTTAAAATAATATTTTTATATAAAATGTATGAATAAAAATTTGTAATTGGCATCTATTTAGAGTAATCATGAAGTAAATCCATCAATAAAAAAACCCAATCATAAAGTATTATCATAATAAAATCATAAAGTAATACCATAAAGCAATAAAGTACGAGGAAAAAGGGTAAATATATTTTAATATTTAAGTGAGTGTATTTAATGTGATTAAGTATATAAATATATTTTTAAAACTTCAGTTACTAAAAATTTTTTTTAGAATTAAATATCGCGTATAAATGATGTAATTTACTATTGATAATTGTGTGAAATCAGCCAAATAAAACATACAGAACCACGATATAAATCCCTCTACTAAAAGTATAACAGAAATGTATTATCAAAACACTAATATCAAAATATTATTACAAAAAGCAATTTTTGAAATATTAGAGAGTTTTTGCATACCGTATTTTTATCGACCGAAATTTTTTTCTCCCTAGCGCGCATGCTCATAGGAAATTGCGCATGCGTATCTGTTTCCTATGATGCATGCGCGCTAGGGAAGAAAAATATCGGACGATAAAATTTTTTTTTTTTTTTTTTTTTTTTTTTTTTTTACGTTTTTTTTCACAAAAAGAACAAAATAAAACTATATGCCTATGTTAAACGTTGTACAGAATAAGAAGATATATAAATTGTAGTTTAAAAAAGGGAAAACTTTTCTCTTTTCGAATCCCGATTTTATAATAATTTAGAACTAAAATTTTGTAGACATACTAAGTATATAATAATCACTTTTTTTCTTGTAGCTGAAAAGAAAAAATGTAGTTCAAAACTTTCAATGAGCCATCAGCTGATTAGAAAAAGAAAGAACAAAATACTTCATAAAACAATTCGAGAGATGAATATTAGTAATTTAGCTTTATAGAAGGTTAATAGAGTTCATTAACTCTCTTAACCCTCTTAACTCTATTAAAACTCTATAATATGCCACAGTGTTGCTAAATCTAAATTTTAAATATTGTTCACAGAGCAAGCGTTTATTTAATGTCTCTGCCAATCAGGAAGATTTAATGTGAAAAAAAAGTTGGCAACGTTGTAACGATTATCAAAGAACTCTTAAATTCCGAGATAATAAACAGTTTTGAATTATCGTTACAACGTTGCCAACTCTTTCATATTAAATCTTCTGGATATTCTTAATCATTATTCTTAGGATATTCTTTATATTATTAATCTGATATTCTTAATCAGACGTCTGCTGTCTGGTTCATCATATGGCAATTTTACGTTAATGTTATGGTAGGTCTTGACTTGATTTGACTTGACGAGGTTTTTGAGATTAATATTCTCTGATGCTTGTAGTGGTTATCTCTATTTATCTTGATTTCATTGCCTATCCCGGCTTGCAAATTCCATTTTAAAAAATGGAATCGTCACTCCGCGTCCGTTATTAACGAATATTAGATATTGATGAAAGATTATATATATATATATATATATTATGGCGAAAGATTATATATATTAGATATATATAGAAGAAAAAAAAAATAAAAATAAACGTTAATATATATAGGTCTTGACTTGATTTGATTTATATTTAGTGAGATATTTAATGCTCGCTGATGCTATATTTATATCGATTAGATCTATGATTTATATATGAGATATATTCCATTTTAGAAAAAATGGAATCGTCATGATATTATTAATCTATATATATAGATAAAGATATATAGATATATATATATATACGCACACATAATCTATAATTTTGTAGGAGGGCTTCTCATGCAGCCAATAGTCTAATTATAGTATTTGCAACTCATGGATTTCAGAAGTTTGTGCATCCTTTATACATATACATATATTTGATAGTTTCATACATACATATATTCGATATTTTACATCCTTTATACATATATTTGATAGTTTGGTTTGCCGCTCTACGGGCATTTTGTGAATACTTTGGGCTAATTAGACCGGGACCTACAAGTTTAACGTGTATTCCGACCCACTACCAAACAACCATGCCACCTCCAGGATTCGAGACTTGAAGCCTGTGGTACCAATGGCCAGAGAGCTAGACAACTGGCCATCAGGCAGCCATATCTTTGAAAGAGATTATGAATAATAATTTTTCAAATTATTTCATTTTAATTTTGTAAATAAAAATTTTTCTTTATCGTTTACTCCTTAGCCTGTATATTTAATATAAACACGTAGTTATATACTACAGTTGGAAAAAAAGTTGGAAAATAATTAAATAAAAATAATAATTATCACTATTTCCAGTATTTATCAGACTTTTTCCATTTTATGATAATCATAAGAACAGAATTTTTTTCAGAATTTACAGTTGGAAAGAAAAATTGGAAAATAATTAAATAAAAATAATAATTATCCCTATTTTCAGTATTTATCAGACTTTTTCCATTTTATGATAATCATAAGAACAGAATTTTACAGAATTTACAGTTGGAAAAAAAAGTTGGAAAATAATTAAATAAAAATAATAATTATCACTATTTCCAGTATTTATCAGACTTTTTCCATTTTATGATAATCATAAGAACAGAATTTATTTTCAATTTATCTTCTTTTTTTAGTTTAGTGGATTTTTCTCAACAATTCAGTGAACGTTTGGATCCAAAACATTTCAATAGTTAAACTGGCAGTTAAAGTCTCTTAACCTTTCACAAAAAATGGTTCAGGAGTTCATTAACTATTTTTTAATTATACTAATGTCTTGAAAAACTCAATTACTCGCATTCAGACAGGATGCACTCTAAAAACACCAAATAATTAAACAAAAATTTAAAGTACCTAATGACTCGTTTCAAATTTAGAACCCTCACTAAATTATCTCACCGACATTTTTAGAAAAAGGGGGGTGAATGTTCCTTACAAATATATGTTTTGCTTCTTTTTTTAGAACATCTGATTAGCATTCACATATATAAACTAAATAACATTCGGTTGATTAATGAAAGTACAGGATGTGAGATGTAAGGCGATAGCGAAAGGGACTCATCAACTCAACTTAACTCCTTCATTAAAAAATAAATAAATAAATAAAAGACAGCAGATTCTTTGACCATTGTTTTGTGGAAGAAAGAAAAGAACAAGCGTGGACGTTCGACTATGAATAGAAGAATAGAAAAAGGGTTGAGATGTCGTCTCAGATTAAAAAGTGTAATTGTCATAGCACGAGCCACCCTTCATGAAAAATTAAGGACAAGGCTGTTTCTTTTTAGTAATCCGACAAAAGTTTTTACAAGAATTGTTGTGTCTGTAACTCAATTAAACGAGATTTTGGATCTGTAATTAAAGGCTATTAAATTTCTAGAGAATTTCATACAGTATTTAATAGTAAGACAATTGACAATATTTTGCGTTTAATATTTTCAAAGAAATAAAAAACAGGAACAATAATAAGCAAGGTGTAAAGGCATTATTGGGCACATTCTTTATTATGTTGTAAAAAAATGTCATTACTAATTTATAATATAGTTTAAAATGTTTGTGAATTTCATTGTGACATCTATTGGTTGCTCGCTGTAGGTTTTCAAACGTACTTCATTTTATACTAAATGATTGATTAATTAATTAATTAATTTGACATTTTGGCAAGTATGGAACTCATAGAGACAGTGGCAGAAGTATACCATCTCCACAGTGACATAAGCATATCTATACCACAGAGACAGCGGCAGCAGTAGCATAACCATATCTATACCATCCCGGCAGTAGCATAACCATATCTATACCATCCCGGCAGTAGCATAACCATGGCATAAACATATATGATATAGGCAGTGGCATAACCATATCTATACCATAGAGCCCGTGGCAAATTTTTCGAATGGAGGCTCCTCAATGCAAAGTATCATTACTTTCATTTTAATAAAGTATAATTATATACGGGCTTATACAGCTTATGTAAATCAAAAAAGATTAGAATTTTGATTTATACTATAAGATTAGTGTTTTTACTGGTGAAATTATTCTTTGTGCTATTTTTAAAATTCAAAAGGAATGAATACATGGCTTTATGAAATATACTTATTATTTCTTAAAGTAATATAAGATATTTTGCGAATGTTGACATAATGCCATTGCATTCAAACACCCCATATCTCATTACTTTCAAGATGCCGCCAAAAATGATTTATCAAACTGCCATCTGGCTTACTTTCTTTTTTATTTTGGAAGACAGTCGAAAGATATTTTGCTTATTAACCCAATGATAAATCGATAATACTTCTTCAAACCGCATAAATGATGCGCTCACCTATAGAAATCATCAATTCATAACTTGAATGATTTATTTCCAACCTTGGACAGCAGCATGACCCGAGGCCATTGTGGTCTTTTCAATTCATCCATTTCCATATTTCTTCTATTTATTGGACGGTCCCAATCTCGAATTGCCCTACTCACTGGCAATGAATCGATAAGTCATAGATGGTCATAAATTTTTAAGTACTGTTTGTCCACATATTATAATATAACTTAAACAATGGCAATGAATATTAAACAATTCCAACATGCTCAAAAATATATCAGCTGCACGAAGACAGATGCTATGAAAATAGGTTTGAAGGGATGAAAACCAAAAAGTTAATACAATTTTTGCTACTAAAAATTATTGCTTAAATAAAACTTTAGTCAAAAAGTTGAAAACAGTTGACATATATTGAAATATATGTCATCTATTTTTTCTATTATATGTCATCTATTTTTTCTAAATCTATTTTTATTTTCAGTATGTTTTCGAACTAAAGGAAAAAATTTATTATGTGTGTCCATGTGAGGAGTTTTTTATTGTAGCTTTCTGTTTGTTCACTTAAAGACGAATATATTTCTAGTGGGGCACTGAGTAATTTTTTTTTCCCAAAAAGGGGGCGGTAGGATAAATAATTATGAGAATCACTGGCTTAGATGAGGGAGAAAATAATATTCTTCTTCTTCTTCTTCATTGTCGCAACAACCCCACAGTGGACCAAGGCCGTCTGTCTACTGGCAGATTTCGAGACAATAGTTGTTTTCTTTTTACGCCGTGGGGTTGTAAGCCCTGTGCCCAACGCTCAACAGTCATATTAGATCGGGACCTATGGTTTAAAGTGGATTCCGAACCACTACAAATATCCATGGCACCACCAGGGCTCGATTCCGAAACGAAGTCTGATTGGGCTCTGTGACGCTCTACTGTTATATGAGCCAGGGCCTACTTTTTAAAGTGGATGCCGAACCATTACAAGCCTCCACGGCACTGCCGGAACTTGAGCCCGAAACCTGTGGCACCGAAAGCCAGAGGACTAAAATAATATTAGGAATCGAAAATATTATTTGGAAATAATACTAGGCTTTGGAGAATGTTAGTTTGAAGTGAAAAACGTATCAGTACTGCTTCTCTAATGTAACAAATGTAGCAAATGGATTATATAAATACGAATTCTATTAATACATTTCTGTCTGTATTTCATATGTAATCTGTTGAAGAAAAATTAAAACAGGCAAGCTGAATGGTACAATTTTTTTAGCTTAAATTAACCTCAAGTATAACGATACTATATCAACTTTTCGAATCAATCTCAGATATTATTTTTTTATTAATTACTACTGTTCAATGTTGTGAAGAAATTGATAACGAATGTGAGGTATGCGTTTAACTAAATGTTCAATAACACTTGGAGTACGTAGCTAAGTATTAAATTTCTTTTTTATTTTTTAAAAAAAAAAAGAAAGGAAAAAGAAAAAAAAAAGGTTCCGTTGACAGTAAAAGTGTACTGAAAGGCCACACCTTGCCAGTTAAGCAACAAGGTCGAGACACAGGATCCCTTCGGGTAATTGGATCTCGCTCAAACCACTTTCTTTGCTTTTACTTTCGAAACCATTTATTTTTGCTACAATTTGATTTGCCCCGGTCTGGGCAAATAGAAAGTGATGATACGTGAAATGAACCTTCCACGATTTCTCAATTTCTTATTAACCTTTCTCGAATCACCTGCAATCCCGGTTTGCTTTATTGGACAGCGTTTGCATAATTTGACTATAAATCGCCCAAGTGTGGACAGAAAAGCACGATGTGAAATTGAGTGTAATTTGGGATCATGAAGTTCAGGAATTAATGGATCGAAATGTAGCAAAAATTGCTTTAGGATGGCTCTTATATGAACAATGTATAACATTCTGCTACCCTTATATTTATTGCGAAATTAGTTTTATATTCAAATTATGCAAATATTTCATGATATCGATTTCATTGTGCAAGGCAATTATTTTACGCTGAGAGCAAAGATAGTTTGGGAGTTGCCTGTTTCTACTGATATACTTTAATAATATAAAATAAGTTTTGAGTATAGGGTGAGAGTAGAAAGAGGCCTAGGGTCTACTAGGGTCCACTGAAAAAGAGGCCTAGGGGTCGTAGGTAGAAAGGGGCGAATGACTAGCGCTCTGAGGCTCAGTGCCACTGGGTTCGAGTTCGGATGCCATGGATGTTTGTAGTGCTTCGGAATCCCTTTTAAACCGTAGGTCTCGGTCTAATATGACTGTAGAGCTTTGGAGTGGGACTGACAACCTTACCTCATGAAAGAAAACATCTCCTGTCTCGAAAGCTGCCAGTACGCAGACGACCTTGGCCTATCATGGGGCTGTTGCCCCAATGAAGAAGAATAATATCAGTAGAAACAGACAGCTCAATAGATATTCTTATGTTATTCATTTCTACTTCTTCAATAGCGCAACAGCCCCATGGTGGGCCATGACCATCTGCCTACTAGCAGCTCTCGAAACATGAGATGTTTCCTATTTACCGGGTAGGTTTGTCAGCCCTTAGCCCAACAGTCATATTAGACCAGGACCTTACGGTTTTAACCTGGATTTCAAACCACTAAAACATCCATGGCACCTCTGAGACTCGAACCCTGTAGCACCAAGGGCCAGAGCGATAAACACTCGGCCATCAGGCCCCTTTTGATATTGACTACAATGATAAACATTTTCGCTAAAGATTGATAACAATGTTAACAATTTACCTCTTCATGAATATTTAAAATTATTCTAGCAATTAATTTCTATTAAAAAATTACTTATTTAAAAATTCTTCAATAAACAACTCGTCGAATGTCAACATAATGAACATTTCATTATGCATATTAATATTGCTTTGTTGTAAGCAACAGAGCTTTGTAAGTGGTTTTGTATTCATTGTACTAATTACTTAATACAACACTTTTTTATTATTCAAAAATGCAAAACTCAAAACTCTTCCAAGTTTCTAGAAGAAAATTATACTGACAAGCTATATTCTGTAAAAACAATTTAAAGAAATGTATAATAGCCCATTAATGTACATGAATATATGCAAATTATAATTTTTGTATTTATTGTTCATCTAATTTTCTCCGACTCCCTTGATTTTACGCACTATCTGTGATTATAAAATGAATAAAATCCATTCAAATAAAAGAAAACATTTTTTATGAAAATGTACCGAACTGATTAAAGGATATCTTATTATTTCACATTTCGTTAAGTTAATGAATTTCAGTATTCAGAAATTACATAAAAATTTTGGTTAGGATATATATATATAAAATCTAAAGATATATATATATATATTTTTATATTAAATAAATAAATATTTAATAATAATAATATTTTATCATTTAAATTAAGTAAATATTTTTTGTTTTACAATTGTGATGATTTATTTACTTTCATTAACTAAAAACGTATGAAAACCTAACCAAAATTTTATCTAATTTCTGATTATTCGAAACTCATTTACTTCAATTTTTTTAATTCAGAATAATTAAAATTACATAAAAAATTTTTTTGGTTGGGATTTTAATACCTTTTTAGGTTATAAAAGTAAATAAATCATCACAATTGTAAAAAAAAAAATTTATTTATTTATTTAAATTCCTTTAATTCTTCTTCTGATTTTTAAAAACAATCCTGGCAAAATATGTAAAAGGCTTTGAATTACTATATTCAACGCAAACATTATTAGTGTTTTTAAATTTTAGACCACTCAAATATATACATGGTAATAAATATTTCCTTATAAGAAGTCATGCTTTTGACTTAACAAAAGGTACAAGTAAAGAAGGAATTTCAATACATCATTTAATACATTATAAGTAATTTAAGATCAAAACATTGCACTATTGATGAGGACATTGTTTAAGCTTATTTACAACGTCTTACATTGTTTGAGATCAATTGATTGATTTCTATCTATTTTTATTATGAGAAAAGTTAATGAGCTATCAGCTTTATATAATGTACTACAATTTCTCTCCTCTTTGCAAGTTGTTTACGCTTATCAATTTAAGTAAACTAAAAAGAGATTTTCCATTTGGCTGAACTTCATAATACTAAACAACAAAGAAGTGATCGCCGCTTTGAGATTGGTTTTGGAAACAGGTTGCACTGTTAGATGAATGAAAATCCTTTTAAATGATATTATCGATTCTTAATGGGTCGTATTAAAGTTATTATATAAAATAATAGTGATGGATTGAAGTTAATCTTTATGTTATCTAAACAATGAACCATATTGCATAGAAAAAAAAAATAACTTAAAATGTATTTATAATAATAGCGATTAAGTCTCCTTATAAAAGATATTGAAATTTTATAAATTCGTTTTATTTCATTAAGTTTAATGTAAATAGACCATTTTAAAAAAAAAAGATGTAAAATAATTACAAATTATGTAAAAATTGGTAATGGTGATGAAATTATGTCGTAAGAAGGAAATTTAAAATTATTTTGATATGTTCTTTTATTATTGTAAAATATACATTTCATTAATTTTTATATATATATTCAATGTTTTAATTTAGTTTATGCTTCTCTTTATTATGTTTAGTAAGGTCACATAGAGAGCAACAGGCTCCATCATAAATCAATTTTAATTTTAAAAATAAAATAGATACGTTTTCAAAAGATTTAATCTTTTGTCAAAATGAGAAAAACATGGAACTAATTTATATATATATAATGGGTAAGGCCGAGTGGACTAGCGCTCTGGTGCGGGACACAGGTTTCGGGTCTCGACGGTGCCATCGGAAGAGAAAAAGAAATTTGAAGAGGAAAGCCTTTCTATCACCTTCTGTCAGATTACCACATATAATGGTGCGGCCAGATGAAGTTAATCCCCAAATTCTAAATCTTACAGGAAGCGAATTTAAAGAAGAAATCGACATCAAGCTCTCTGAAATTAACTGCGTCCTCTCTGGGAGGCACCTACAATCTCTAATTGCTTTCCTTAAAGACAAGGAAATAATTTTTTTTTTCCGAACGACGCCGAATTCTAGTAGGCCAATTAAAACTGTCATGGTCCCTACTTCCAACAGTGCAGCTGATATGGAAATTGCACAAGAGAGCCTCTTCCATAATATCAAGGTAACTCAACTGCAAAACAAATCTATGAAACTTTTAGCAGTATGCTAAAGCATGCTTGTTTTTGCTAAAATATCAAATAATTGCTACAGGAGAATTCAGCTTATACATATAAGAAACCTTACGATTCGATGCCATGAAGTCTTTCCATTTAGCTAACCTAAACCAGCAAATTGACCGTTTATTTTTGAATCATTTCAATCCTAAAAATCCAGAATAAGAATTTTTTATGGAAATTGCTTCGGACAAATATCGCTGAATTATTGTTGTTGGTAAGTGTTGCTTCTTTCCCCACTTGGCCGACAGCAATATCTAGACTAAGTCAAAGAACGCATGTGGTCTCATGGAAGCAGGGAAAAAAGGGGCAACTTCTGTTGTGATTGAGTACCTGTAGATAGAAATCTGACTTGGCTCCGTGACGCTGGCATTTTACGGAGTAGGGTTGTCAGCCGTACACCCAACAGTCATATTAGACCAAAACCGACATCTTAAAGTGGTTTCTGAACCCTATAAATATCCATTTCAACACTAGGACTTTAACCCGAAACCTATGGCACTGAGAGCCAGGACACTATTATTTATTGACATTTATCGACATATTATTTTATGTGACACTTTATCGGAGTAACGCTACGTGATTTGCATACAGTGAAATAACATAAATTTTAGCTACATGAAAAAACATTACTAAAAAAGATATGAAATAAATAATATGGGTGCTTTTACGAGCTTTACACTTAACTAAATATTTTTTATTGTATTTTTTACAAATGGATTTAAAAATTATTTTCCATAAAAAAAAAAATCTGTCATTCGTGATGCAATAAAAACAACTTTATTAAACGGAAATGATAACCGTCAGCCATTGAAGCATTGTTTCTTAAATTGTTAACCAAGTGCTTGCATATTGTTTGTTGGATTTATTATAAATTCCTCTCTCCGCTTACTACCACACTCTATTTATACTACAAGTCAAATAATATTTCTTAGCACGTACACGCCATAAATTTGTTTTAGTTATATTTTCAAACTTATGCGAATAAAAAAAAACCATCTATATAACTTTACACGAAAACAATGCATGTCAATATGCAGTGGCAAAAAAATATTGGTTTAAAAATCTTATTGTTTGAGTTCAAACAGATTTTTAAGATTTATGCTTAAAACGAAAAGAACCTGTCGGAAAATAATGTGATATCGAGAAATCTCGTAACGGAACGTAGTTTGTGCACTTTTTTTTTTTTCTTCATCAACAATCCGTTCTTTTGTGACTGAATTTTACCGTGAGAACCGTATCTCCTAACTGCTTACCAACACGCTATTTCTAAGTAGTTTGATTTTTTTTTCGGAAACGGGTCCAATTTATGTTTTTCACCAAAAGCGTTATAAATGAATATCAATGATGGCATTTACTAATACTTCTAAATATTCCCTCCGATTGGCCATGCGTGACGTCACGTATGGATCCGTGCGTTTTTTTAATACTAGCAGTAAATACACGTTTTTCTTTTCATTTTTTTTTTTTTTAAAGTTATTCAAATGGGGTACGCTATTGAATGCTTATTATTTTTTTATTATTCACGTAAGGTATACATTATTTTTTTAATACATGTGAGTTAGACCAGAATGAATATCTAAGATGGATAATAGATAGATATTTCTGAGGAAAAATTGTCACAAGCATTATTACTATAAGTTTATTTTGATTTCTCTATTATCTTGCTATTTCTCTATTTTTTGTTGTTGCTTGATGAGGTATAGAGATATCTCCAAAGGAAAAAACGCTGAGCAATCTGTTAAACAAGGCTGGAAATAAATAGTTCTTTATTCAAAATGTTTTTTATGATATTCTGTGATAAATTTAATCTTTAATTTGAAATATTAACTGAAATAATATGCACTCGAAGACAAATACCTTTTTTTTTTTTTTCAAAATGAAAGAAGCATTTTTAAAAGCGACCTTTTCCTTTGTAATTTAGGATAAATTGTGTAAAAAAAAGCATAATAAAAACCA
This sequence comes from Caerostris extrusa, assembly GCA_021605095.1. NCBI lineage: Eukaryota > Metazoa > Arthropoda > Arachnida > Araneae > Araneidae > Caerostris > Caerostris extrusa. The sequence goes on from BPLR01019374.1 coordinate 179,489, forward strand.
AAAATTATATATTATAAACTCAGTTCCAATCTAACTACTTAACACCTATTGGGATTGGTTTGGTTTGTCGCTTTATGGTAATTTTGTGCACACTTTGGGCTTTTTATATTGGGACATATAATTTAACGTGAATTCCAAACCACTCACAAACATCCATTCCAGGACTCGAATCTGAAGCCTGTGGTTCCAAAGGCCAGAGTACAAATAGCCAGTTGATAGCCAATTTACCAGTTGGCTATCAGACAGCCACCTATTGTGTGACCCCCAACTTATGGGATATGCTTTTATTTATTTTTATTCCGAATGATGTTTACGTATTGCAATGCTGTGGTTATGGATTTATTTAAATTCATGTAAATTTTCATTCCAATAATACGATAGAATATTTTTTATCGCATTGAAATATTTTATTTATTCAGTTATTTCTGCATTTTTTTCATTCCTCATTCAATTTTGAATTTTAAAGATTTTTTTATACTGAACATTACTTTAAAACAGATAATAAAACCATTTAAAAAAAATATAATCGCTTTTATAGTAAGTATATTATACAAAACAATAATATTCACAAATGATCAATCTTAAGTTCAAATTGCATAAGAATTCTTCGCATTGCCCTAAACTTTACTGAGTTGTTAAATTAAACCACGTATAAAAGTTTACAATTATAAAATGTAAATAAATTGCAATCAGTACATGAACTAAATTATAAATAAAAGATTTCATAATCAAAATATTTCAGTTGTAAACACCACATTAGGTAAAAAGACTTTACAAATCGAGTTCAGTCGTTACAGTACCTGACTGCAATGGCGCTGTAGATTTGTTCACAACAAAACGTTAACCAAAGATAAGTAAGTTTTTAACTGCACTAATAAGAAATTTCCTTTTATTTTTAATGATAACATCATCTTCTTTAGAAGAGCTTTTAATTTTTAGAAAAGGCACGTTAGCCGATAACCCTTGTCAACTTGCAAAGGTTCATCGCATTTTGTAAGTGGTCTAATGTCATATCTGTTGTTGGTCCTTCAACCCTCAGCAATCTCAGATGCACCTTTTTTTTTTTCTACATTTAGAAAGGTATGATAACTGTCTGGAAAGTCAAGGACAAACACGCAACAAGTACGTTAGCAGAATAGGAAAACCACCATATTATAGCTGGCTGAATCATTCTGAAATCTTCGGTGTATGATTGAAATTCATGGGGGAGTACCACTCTATAAAAATAAAAGAAATTGCTCCAAAAAAGTCCAGGGTAAATAAAAAGCTCTTTGATAAAGCTGGGTTTTATCATTCTGGTCGGACACTGCCAGGGCATTTGTGAAAGAATTCTTCAGGCGTTTCATACGTTTCACCTGTAGGCGATATAAAGATGGCAACGGAGATAGGCAGAATAATTTATTTACGATTTGTTGGGTGGGGTTGTTTGTTGTCTTTTTTCCCCCGATATAAAAATATTTTTACGTAAAAAAAGAATAGAATATGCATATGAAGTACACAAATCGTAAAAATAAATTATTCTGCCTATCTCCGTTGTCTTGATTATATTGCCTACAAAGTGAATAGAATATGGGCTTGATGGCCGAATGGCCAGCGCTCAGGCGCTCGATACCACAGGTTTCGGGTTCGAGTCCCGGCCATACCTTGATGTTTGTAGTGGTTCGGAATCCACTTAAATCGTAGGTTCCGGTCTAATAGGATCGTGAGGATAGTATTACTCACGTCCGTAGCATATCTTCGAACTGCACGTGCCCCTGGATAGTGCTAAATGAGGAACAAAGGTGTATCCCTTGCTTATGGCATAAAGATAACGTCTATTACATAAAGATAAAATCCATTTTTTTTCACATAACACATTTGTTATCTATAAAATTAATTCATTATTTAGAAAAAGCTTATAAAAATCAACAGATAGTTTTTGTAATAAAATTCAAACTCAAACTAAGAATCACAGTTGAACTCAGAAGAAAAAAAAGGAAAATTCAATATTTGACCTTGACTATTTGTCTTCAGGTCATTGACCATTGATATGGCAGATATAAAACAGATTCAACGTTATATGCTGTCAAATTACATTCACGAGAGAAAAATTAGAAGACTTAATGGAGCTGTTTCTAATAGTAATGGCAACATTTATGTATCAATACAAAGAGTAAACTAATAATACACAACGATGAAGCATTTTGCCAATGCTAACGTACGTCTACCATTTTAAGTCACTTTAGTTAAGTGGATGAGAATCAAACCCATGACCTCTTTCACTAAAATTCTTACTAATGAAAATTAACTTTTTCCCTAATATAATATCTATTATCAAAAAATAAATATAGAGCGTCCACATAAAAACGGGGCACATAAAATTTTATAAAGAGACGCCTTTATTAGCATACAGTATAACTATAATATATTAATTTTGTTGTGAGATAGTTTCTAATGCATCCAATTTATTCTCGATTTTACGACTAGTATCTGAGACACAGAGCCATCTTTTATTGTTTAGCATCTGAGTAGATACACAATTTTAAGGGGATACTCTCTACTACCCAGCTCCATTGGATTTTTAATGTAATTGCCTATCAGATGCCTTTTACTAATGTGCAGGAACTGAATAAGTGTGTCAGCTATTAATTGTACATAAATAACTCTTCATATACATGGCTTCAAGTTGAGTATTGCTCTGACGAACTCTCATTAGAGTGGATATTTTCATTGTTGAGCGAACATTCAGACACATTAAAGCTTTGTTAAACTAATAGATCTAAATTTATTAATTTTCAATTAGATTGTCAGTTAATAAAAACATTTTTTTAATCTCTTCTGACTTTTTACGTATTTTGTAATGTTCAATTTTCTTGGACAATCAATATATCGATAAATGCATGTAACAGATTTGCTGAAAATAATTAATAACAAAACTGAATGCTACTTACACTTTATTTTGTTTGAATTTAAAATAATTCTAGGTTTTAAACCGTAGTTAGTAGGCTTTATATATCAGATCAGCAATATTCCAAACAAAATTTTTAATGATAAAACGATATTAAAAATTTATGAACATTTTAATACCAAATTTATCTATGTTTGTTTACTTGCCAAATTAATAAACGTTTTTTTTTCGAAGTGCGATTCAAATATGCGTTTCTGCAAATAGTATTTAGAAAAAAAATAAGAGCAATTTAATTTGCTACACCAATGATCAAAGGCCCTTGTATTCGAAGAAGGGACAAAGATTTAAAGAAAAATTAGATGAAATGGATATAAAAGCTTTTTTTGTTCGTGAGACTTTTAGCTACGTAATCTTTCACTTTTTCAATAAATTTATGGGTAAAAATTAATTTTATTGCTTTGCATTAGAGGTACAAAAGTTCAAATACTTAAATATACACTTTATATGTGTTGGAAAAAAAGAAAAGAAAAGGAATTTAAAAATATTTCTATAAATTTTAATAATCAAACTCTCAAATTATCTTTCAGTTTATGAAATTGAAATTGAATAATCATAAAAGAATCAATTACTAATAATAATAAAAGAATTATATGGGAATTCTTTACATATATTCTTTTATTTAATTTAGAGAGTGATCATTTTAATATTTATGTTTTGAAGTTAGAGACGACTTTCAGCAAGAAATTATTCTATTAACACAACACTATAATTAGCATTCAGACATTTGCCAAACTGCAACTTTGACGGCGAGTGTCAAGCAAGATTTCTAGTTATTGGAATCAAAACTATGATGATTCACTCTTTTTACATCAACACAATTACCAAATCACAATGAACAGCTTTGTTAAAATTGTTTCCTCGACACTATAAAACTAATTTACAACACAATCAACTTTTCTTTTTTTTTTTTTTTGGTGAATTGAAAGTCTTCACTGTAACCGGTTACAGGTAAGTTCAAGGATGTATTCTTTGAATAAAAAAAAAAAAAAGATCAAGTATTTTGCATGTGACCAGTTATATACACAGGTGCTAAGTCACGTGACCACAGCTTTCATTCATCGAAGAAAATTACAAAACTTCTCAACTCCACCCACATACAACATAACCTCGACCTTGGAACCTGGCAACAATGAAGTTCGAATGGAGTATGTAAAAAATCGTCTGCCTTATTAAAAACAAGAGACAACAAAAACGCTATCATCTATGTAATTCGAAAAGAAATGCTTAGAAAGACGGTTTTATTATTATTATTTTTTCATTCCTAGTATTTGATATTCGTATTGACCTTAAGTACTACTATTAGAAGAATTGTGTTTTCTTTCCATTGAAGTATTTGCAACCTTGAGCATTTATTATTAATAAGAATACCACTTTTAATTTATAAAAAAGCACAACTTGGAGATAAAAGAAAGGTTATTGCAGATGGATTGCTACATCCTTCTATTATCAAGTATTCTTTGATGTCTGAAACGTAATATAAAGCAATTTATTCAATATTTTTTTCATTAGAAATAAGAATCTTCTAAAAATAGATTACAAAAAATTTTAGTTGAGAGTCTGAAATTTATATGGACCTCTGTTTTTATTCTATAATACGGTTTGGAATTTTTTCTGTATTTCTGCAGAGAAATTGAAATTTATATGAAATTTAGTATAAGTAACTTGGCGTTATTCTTCGAATCTTTTTTATTATTTTTTAGTTTTGTGCGGCACAATTATTATTTTACTCAGTTATTATTTATTTCCACTCATGATAAACATCCTATTTAATGAAATGTTTTCAACAACCCTAGTATTGAAATATTGCAGAAATTTTCTAAGCTGAATCATACCTGAATTACTGTACACTGAATCTTGCAAATTTTTTTATCTTTGTCACAACTGCGACAAACAATCATATAAAACTGATTAAAAAAGTAGTAAGTACATCGGTAGCAAATAACTTTTTTTTTACAACTTTTTTTTTTTTTTTTTTTGGCAACTTCTTTTTCAGTCGATTTTTGATTGGATGATCCATTTAAAACCAACAAAGGTCTTTTAAAACATGGAGATTTTTTTGTACTCCCTTTTAATTATTTTTCAAATATTCAAATAATGCAAAAACAGATAAAAAAAATCTGTGATATTATGAATTTTTATTTTATTTCATTAATAATCTACAATACCTAATGTTGTCTTCCTATATAGATACAGATATTTCCTATATCAGTGATTGAAACTTTGACCTGCTGAACTTAAAAACTGTACGAAAAGAAATCAAGATTATTATGCTAGAATAATTTTGCTTGTTATAATGGATATCTTGGACTGTACATTATTTATTAAACTTTTGATTAACGGCAGTCTTTAAATTAGTGTGTGTTATGTTTGCACCATACATGTAGTTAAAGGAAACTAAAAAGGTTAGAGAGCTTTCTGATGGCCAATGGCCAGCGCTGGCTTTTTGGTACCAGGTTTCAGATTCGAATCTTGGCTGTGGCATAGATGCTTGTTAATGGTTTGGAATCCACGTTAAACTGCTTAGAACCCAGTCTAATTAGAGTAAAGTGTGCAAAAAAAAAAAAAAAAATCTGACCGTAGAGCGACAAACCAAAGGTTGGATACCCTTGTTGTAGAACACGAATAGCAAGATAGTCGACTTCCTTTTGAGTTTCTTGAATGAATATCCATTATTTTTTCAACGATTTTTTGTAAACCCTTTTCCCGATATCTTTTTTTATTGATACGCTTTCCGCAAGAACTATTAAAGGAATGATAATATTCGAAAACTCTGAACAAATCTAGAAAGATCTAAAAATTGAAGAATTGAAGCGACTAAAGCAAACAAATCTTGTACACAAATAGTTACAAAAAACTATATTTTAAAACATTATCCTTATCAATCTACGTAATCATCTAAAAAGGTGTCACTTTGGCGTTGTTCATAAGTTGAAAAGCAAAATAAAGCAACTCCCAAGTGAAGGAGAACACCCGATGATTGTAATTACCAGGAGGGGCATTACATTATTGATGAATAAGCTTTCTCCGCCTCCGGAAAAGTTTTCGTTCTTTTTTTTCTTTTTTTATTTATTTTTTTATTTTCTTCTTCCGCTTTTTGCTGCATCAAAGTAAATAGAAAGCAGGTGTCAATGGATCTTTTTCCGAGAAAACAGCGATTCGGTGTGTTAATGGAGCGTAGTGGGGATTCATAGCAATGGTCCGCACCATTTGCCAACTAACCTCTTAAATGTCCATCGACAAAATCGAAAGTGAAGCGAGAAGCACTTTTCTTTTTCTTTCTTTCTTCTTTTCACGGAGCTTAGCAGTGTGAGTCGAACGATGATGCTAAATTTAAATTTAATGAAGTAATCCACGCGATTCAAAGCACAATAAAAAAATTTTTCAAAATTCCTTGATGCAATATATTTTTAGAAAATTCATTTATATGCTTGAATTACTGCATAAGCATAGTAATTAAAAATGCTTTACATAAAAAAAAACTGTATTTCCCAATAAAGATATGAATTGTACTGTTTTGTAGAATAAATTGCACTGAATAAAAATAAAGTATTAATTTAAAAATCAAATATATCATTCCTTAACAATAGATAAATTAAGGATTTTAATTAGAATATGGTGAACTAATGTAAAGCGTTGTACCATCGTTATGTTATGTTTATTTTATATATTTATCGTCATTTATATCATGCTTCCTAGAACGTTCAACATCGTCTGAATTGGAATATGGTGAACTAAAGTAAAGCGTTGCAACAAGTATCTTGTTTCCCAGAACATTAAAAATCTTTGGAATTAGAATATGGTGAACTAAAATAAAGCGTTGCAACAAGTATCTTGTTTCCCCAGAACATTAAAAATCTTTGGAATTAGTATATGGTGAACTAAAGTAAAGCGTTGCAACAAGTATCTTGTTTCCCAGAACATTAAAAATCTTTGGAATTAGAATATGGTGAACTAAAGTAAAAGACGTTGCAACAAGTATCTTGCAACAAGTATCTTGTTTACCCAGAACATTAAAAATCTTTGGAATTAGAATATGGTGAACTAAAGTAAAGCGTTACAACATGTATCTTGTTTCCCCAGAACATTAAAAATCTTTGGAATTAGAATATGGTGAACTAAAGTAAAGCGTTGCAACAAGTATCTTGTTTCCCCAGAACATTAAAAATCTTTGGAATTAGTATATGGTGAACTAAAGTAAAGCGTTGCTACATGTATCATGCTTTATTAGGACCTTAAAAATCGTCTGTATTGGAATATGCTGAACTAAAGTAAAGCGTTGCAACAAGTATCGTGCTTTATTAGGACACTAAAAATCGTCTGTATGGTTATCTATGGTGAACTAAAGTAAAGCGTTACAACATGTATCATGCTTTCCTAGAATATTTTTAGTATGCAACTAACAATTACATTTAAAATTATATACATTGAACTTAATGCAAACAATTTAATTGTAGTGATTTTACAAATTTCCTACTTGAAGTGCATTTTAGTAAGAAAAAGATAACATCTCACACTTTTTTTAATAAAATAGATCCAGTTCATGTAGAATTAAAATTTATTTAATATCTAAAATGACTTTTAATTCTACTTGAACTGGAATGTTGTTGGATTTATGTTATTAAATAAGAAAGATTTTTCTTACTAAAATGTACTTCAAGTACGAAATTTATAAAATTATTACAATAAAATTTTTATTTAATTTATTAATTAATATAAGTCATTGTATATTTGAGAATTATTGATGAAAAATATGCTTAAAAAAAACTTCCTATTATTTAACTGTTGTTAACTAATTTGTTTGTTTACTTAATCTAATTTAATTAAACATAAACATACACTCAAGAGCCAAAACATTATGACCACCTGTCAATAACGAGTTGGCCCACCTTGGCGCGCAACACAGCTTCAACCCGCCTTGGCATGGATTAATACCACCACTTAATACCAGTTAAATACCACTTCCACCTGATCACGTGCCTTCCACGTCATCCAAGCGAGTTCATTGCAAAATGTAGGGGTGGTCATAATGTTTTGGCTCTTGAGTGTAATTAAATAAAAATAATGACGTTATAGTTTTCGTATAATTTGCGTATAATGTTTTCGTATAATCGTATAATTTTGAGTTTGAAAAAGGTTCTTAGTTATTTTCCTAAAATTCATTATTTAGATTTAGATATAATTCGAAGTAAAACGGCCTTTTATGAGCATTTTATTAAGGGTTTAGATTTACTCTAAGAACATATACTTAATTATAGTTTGTATAACAATAAAGATTGATCAGTTTTTAAAAAAATATTAAGCTTAGTAATGTTTCGTTAGTATTTTTACTGAGATTAGTTAATATACAAATCTATTTTGCAATGTTGTCACTTTCTTGACAGCATGGAATGAACGATGTCCTTCTATATAAGTAGATGCCCGCGGTTCAAGGATATGTTCTACGATGGAAAAAAAAAAAAAAAATTCAAAATCGTCAAGTAATCAATCTTTACACAAATGTTGCGTCACGTGAATACGACATTTACTTATGCAAAAAATAAATAAAATTTGAAAACCACCCACACATGACATTCCTATCTTTTTTCGTCATCTTGACTTTCACTTTCTGTCCAGTGAATTTTTTTAATTTTTTTACTATTGCCGTGATGCTTGTCCTTGATTTTATGAAAATTTACTAACGAATTGCATCCTTGTTTAATGTATAGAAAGCTGGTAAAGAAAAAAATAAATTGAACACAGATTACTTATTGATGGAACTCCTATAAGGTGTGTGTGTGTGTGTGTGTGTGTGTGTGTGTGTGTGTGTGTGTGTGTGTGTGTGTGTGTGTGTGTGTGTGTGTGTGTGTGTGTGTGTGTGTGTGTGTGTTGACACTTTTTAGAAAAACCAGCTTTATCATACCAAAATCTATCTTTTGTATGTTTATTAATTTAAATTGTTCTAAAAATATTGTTCTTGGAATTGTTCTTTGCGGATATTTCATTCACACATGCCTTTTAATATTACCAATAAAATTAAAAGAATAATTTATCACTACCATTTAAATTTAAAAAAAAAAAAATCTTCAATTAAGCAGAAGGAATTATTTTGCAAGCGACGAGAAAAATAAATAATAAAGAAAAAAAAAGGCTAGCTTTTATCTTTGGGAAATAAAACTAAAATACTTAACATATGGGTTAAATAAATAATCAGTATTCAAATCAAATGTAAATGCTAGTATTTTCTTATAAAATTTCTTCAAAATATGTGTTTCTAAACTATGCACGTTTATATGCTTATTATATAAATTAATGTACGTGGAAATGGGACATTTAAATCAGACATGTATTCTTGTATATGAGATGATCAGGATCAACTTGTTTTTGCCATTTAAATCAGAAATGTATTATTGTGTATGAGATGATCAGGATCAGCTTATTTTTGTCATTTAAATCAGAAATATATTATTGTGTATGAGATGATCAGGATCAGCTTGTTTTTGTCATTTAAATCAAAAATGTGTTCTTGTGTATGAGATGACCAGGATCATCTTGTTTTTATCATTTAAATCAAAAATGTATTCTTGTGTATGATATGATCAGGATCAGCTTGGTTTTCTATGTTCATCATACATTCATTCTTTCCCCTTATTATTGAACGTTATTTAATTACTCCCTTTTATTTCAGCATTCTTATGAAACGTTTAAAAATGTATAAAATTCTGTAAATATTACGCAATGAAATCAATAATTCATATCATCAAAAAGGAAAAAAGTTATATTTGATCTTAACTATTAAAATAAATATGTCCTTGAGGATCCATTGCATGTGTAAAAAGCCTCAACCTTAAACAGCACAAACCTTAAAATAAAAGGAATAATGGCCAAAGAACTTCCTCCATCAAACATCAGCATCAAATCGAAACTTTTTCCTCCTCACCTTGATAAATAACAGCACGTGCTTTTTGCACAATGAATGATTCGAACTTCGCACAAAAAGAACGAAATACCAAAAGGTCCATCGCACCAAAACAATCATAAAAAAGGCACGGGACGGGCCAGTTGCGAACTCCTCCTATGAGGTTAAAAATGGTTCTGAAAGAAAAGTTTTTAAGGATAGAGGCGGGATAAATACGTGGAAAGCAAAATGAAATCATGCGAGGTCACAAGCACCAGTCTGTGTCTCCTCTGAATCTTGCTTTATGGTAAGTAGTCACGGAAATTGTATGGGAGGGCTCTGGTTTCCTGTTTTTCGGTCACCTTTGGGTCGCCATTTGCATCCCGACAGTTTTTCAGTACAGTTATTTATGTATGAGAACTGAATAGAAGCGCAGGTTTGCTAGGTCAGCGGTTCAGCAGATCTCAGGCAATCTCTTATATGTGGAGCTGAATTGCTTTTTATGCAGCATTTCTGTTCTTGTTAAACCAGAAAAATTGTGATCAAACTACTTGATATGTGTATTCAGAAGAAGTTTACAATTCACCTCTGCACTCATCATTGTTGAAGAATTATTTCAAGATTTTATTCATATGATTACATCTTTAATATTAATTTTTGTTTACACGTTTTTAAATTATGCATTGAATAAAAAGTATTTGTTTAGTTTTTATTTGTAAAACAGATTGTTATATAACGAAAAATCTGTGGATTTAGTTGAACCGTTTACTTTATAGTCGGAAAAAATAATAAATTTTGCCCAGGTACCTTTTTTTTCCAAAAAACATCCCATACTTTGGCATATTTGAAATAGAAAAAAATTATTATGAAACTAAATCTATATTTTAGATTTCCTTCAAAAATTTACATTATTTATCTCTCTTCCTACACTGCAACGATAACCATAATCATGTTTAGCAATATCGCTATTATTGTGGTCTGATGGCCAATTGACTAGCGTTTTGACCTTTGGTACCAGTTGCTTCAGGTTCTCGAATCTTAGGAGATAGCATGGATGTTTGTTACTGGTTCGAAATCCATGTTTTACTGTAGGTTCGGCATAATTATCCTTCAGTGTGCAAAAAATGAGCGTAGAGCAACAAACCAAACCGTTGTTGATAAATAATTATAAAAGTTAAAATAGTTTAAAGAAAAAAAGGAATAACATATTACTGTATTATGTCATACTATTAGCTCACTTCTTACAACAACGATGGAGGTCAACTGCCTCACTCGAAACAAAGCAAATACAGCTGAGAAAAGCATACTTTCACCATTAAATCTACAATGCCAAATTTATGCAACGCTAAACCTCTGAAAGACAAACGTACAAAATCTCAGTACTACTTTTTTTTTCTCAGGAAAGCAAATCCTTGATTAAGCGTTTAAGATCCTATTGAACCCAGCCTTGAAGACGTACATTCTCATCATCTTCAACAGTCTCACTAACCAGATTGGCGTCTACCTCAGACCACCCGTTAGGAATAGTTTAAGTGTCTATTCGTTTATCCACTCCACTTCTTATTCGTAGCCATGTCAACCAATCAGCCTGGAGGCATGCAGCAAGTAAGAGTTTTTTTCTTTGGCTTGGTGTTTGCCTCTTTTTTTTTTTTTTTTCATTTTACTTCTTGTTCGCCCACGTTAAGGGCACAGTCCCCTTACCTGGTTTTCTGGGAACAGGATGACAACGCCCTTTAACAGTCTGACTTTCATTTCTGACAACAGATGGTTCTCAAAAAAACCTGCAAATTTGCATTTAACCATCCTTTTTTTCTTAGAAGCAAAAAGGGTGTTCTGTATTGTCTTGTAAAACCGTTAAATCGGAGCTACTTTTTCCAATTGCAAAATAGTTTTATTTATTTATTTTTAAATTTATTACCAAGCTACTGAGATAACAGGTTGGTTAATTGGAAGTTACTGAAGATAGATATCGGCTGATTTTTGTTGTTGTTCTAATCACAATTTGTCTAAAATAAAAAAACAAGTAATATAAAAAAAAAATTTTAAGTTTAGTCAAAGTTTAAAATTTAAAGTTTAAAAAAAAAGTTTTAAGTCCTTTACAAATAAAGTTGAAATTTTCCTCTTACATTTGGTGCCATCTATTATTAGATACATGCGACTGAAATCTAAAAAAATATAATTAATTAATTTAATTTAATTAATGAATTAATATTTGAAAAAACTGTATTACTGTGCACTACAAGTTTAAAAAATGTATTCGAACTTGAGTGGATGAATAAAAAAAGTATTTTATTAACGATTGAAAATTTGAACAAGATATATATAGGGAGAGTGTTAACTAATAGTAGGAATTGAATAATACGGCAAGAATAGTAGTAACATAAAAAAATATGTTATTCTTTCCACAATAGCCAATATTATGCCCGATAATTGTAATTTAAGACTTTTCATAAGAATTTTTAATGTTACTCAATTATAGAGAAAACTAAAATAATGACAGTTCTGTCTTTGAAGTTTATCACGTGCGACTCGTGGCTCAGTATCAACGTGCGTTTCTAGTGAGCATTAAGGTGGAGGTTCAATCCGCTGGCGGCTTTGCTGTAGACACTATCGAGCCATCGAGGTATCTCGATGGCGTTTGTGATGTTAAGCAACTTACAATGTTAGCCGGACTACCTGGTGGGAGTCTTCTGAGTTTTTCCCATACGATAAGCAAATGTGGGGGTAATTAACCCTAAAAGTCCTATCGAACTCACTGCTCCCCTTCAATAACACGGAGCCAAGTCGGGCTTCTACCTACTGGTGCTCCATTACAACAGAAGTTGCCCCCTTCCTTCCCTCCATGAGAACACACAAGTTTATGGACATGGTCTAGATGTTGCTGTCCATCAATGATAAGGAACAGCAAATTTATTACACATTCAATAACATAATTCAAGTTAAAATTATTGTTTTCCCAAAATAAAAATAAATACTTATACTGATCTTTTAGATAAACAAATTAAATTTTAAATTTAAATGATATAAATTAATAATACATTGAAAACTGAGGATTACACTAATAATTAAGATTATACTTAAACGCTACTCATACAACCAAATCTTTGAAAATTGGACAATTGCAAAATATAAAAGAAATTAAAAACAATTAATTTCGAATATTTTATATGCGAGACATTGCGCTGTATATAAAGCAGATTTCAATTTATCATATTGGTATATTCAAATAAAATGCCTTTTAGTAAAGTCAATTAAAATAGAAAAAGTAGAGACAATTTTTTTTTTTAAATTGTGTTAAATTAACTACTTTTATATAAAAAAAAAAAACAAATTTAAACACAAAAGATCAAAAGTAAAAAAAAACATTATAAATTTGATTCAAAATTCAAGGTAAAACCATGAAAAGTGAGTTGATATTTAGCTAAAATTAATTTAGTAACTGTTGACAGCAGATAAATCAAATCTGTTATGCATGCAAGCTGGAATAAATTATGTTCTTTAAATTCAGTAATTGAAAAAGATTTGACCAAAAAGATAAACCGAAATTATTAACTTTGTGGGTGGCCTAAATTTTTTAAAAATGAAAATGCATGTAGATTATATTATTTTCATCAAAATAAATCATTTTCGGTATTTATTTATCATGTCCTCTTAACTTAAATTACATAAAATTCCTATATTTATTTTTTACCCTATTTTACCTGAAAAACTTTCCTTCTAATATGACTTATATAGAAATAATAATTGATCTATCTCCAAAAAAAAAAAAATACTTTTCATTTTTCAATTTTATTTGAACCATTTTCCAATCTTTCTTCAAAATTTCTAGTAATAAAAATTTTATTTTTCTAATTATACAAACATACTCAAAATTCGGTGGCAATATTCGACACGGTTATTTTTCATAACATCAAAAAGCGAACCCGAACGAATAATAAAAAATAAATAAAATTGAAGTTAAAATAGGGTTGTAAGAACTCGTTTATTCGAAAACTGTGGGCGGAACCAGTTGAAATAACTGTCTTATTTGAAAAAGCGTTCGTCATGGAATTTTTTCTTCTTTTTATTGCTTATTTATTTATTCTTTTTTTTTTTTTTCTGAAGAAGAAGAAGAAGTCAGGTTCGCAGTTCGTTCCGTTGCCAGCAGAAAAAAAGGAAATCCGTTAGTGTCTTGTTCCATGCGATGGAAATTCTCCCACAATGGCAACCCGTCCGAAGCGAAATGAATATAATTTTGGCAGACTTTATTGTTGCTTGAGGGTCGACTTCGTAATACGTGTGTACAGGCAGAACAAAGAACTCGAGTTGATGTAGGCTTCCGCATCATCGCTGGGCATGACAATGAATTCTTGTGGATGGAAATTGGAATTCCTTTTTTAGAACATTGGAATTCGCCATAGTCGATTCTCGTAGAAAACATATATTTCAAACTTATTGTCCTCTTTATTTTTTTTATTTTATTTATTTATTTATTTTTTTACACTTCTTTATGCAATTTTTTTTAAGAGAGTTGATAGTTCTTCGAAATGATGTTGTGCTTTTCTTTGAAAATTGCGAAATTGAGATGAATTTTTTGTGGTCAAATTTCCACTTACGTCGATTAGAGGAAATTTATTTTAAATTGCTAACTAAAGAGATGTATTTTATTGGTTGTACAAATTACCAAGTAAAAAATTCTGAGAATATGATGGGAAATTGCTTTCTCTTTTTAATAATATCTTCTTAATTATTTGATATTTATTTTGGATCTCATAATTTGATAAACTTTTATTCAATGAGGATTTTTATTTATCTTAATAAACGCACAACATTTGTAAATTTCTTATAATTAGTAATAGAAGGTGATAAAAAACAATGCCTCAATTATAGAGAAAATGATAAATAAATTATGTTTTAAATTTTTATAAATAATTAAAATTATTTAAAAGTCCCACTAGTTCAGAAATTAACATATTTTTCTCAAAATACTCTCATTCAATTAATAAACCATTAATATTTTAGTTTCTTATTTATAAACCAGCAATTGAATATATTCTCAAATTTTATAAAATAAAAAATTAGTACTTTTACATATTCATAAAACGAAATACGAGTCCCTATAACAAGAATTCAAAACAAATTCAACCTATATTAAAATGTTAATGCAAGTGTCAGTAAATTTTTACCTCATTTTATGTAATAAGATAATTAGATAATAATTAATAATTAGACAATTCATAAACAGTCCATTTTTTTTTTCATTATATTTTAAAATGTGTATTTATTTTCATTGTTTAAAAAGTTTCATTTTTTTCCCATTGGTCAGATTAAAAGACTTCATTTTATAATTAGTGGAAATGCTTTGATAAAAAATTGCAAATTTCGTTATAAATTAATAAAAAAAAAAAACGGAGGAATTTTTATCTAGGTTTCTGTGCTTTTCGAGTTATAACAAATGAGCAAGATTCTATTAATAATTTACTATTTAATATGAAAATTTTCATTTCAGTATCGAACCCACTGTAATTTCATTTATTTCGTATAGAAAATCCCAAAAATTTTAATATTTCACTTTAATTTTAAGTTTATTCAAATTATTCTTTAGTATGTTGCTTTACGAAATTGATGTTGCAATTTTCGAGTTACACGAAGCAAATATTTTACCCGAATCTTAAGTTGTCAAAGCCTAAAAAAAAGTTAAAACCTTTTTTGAAAGAAAGACAGACAAAATCCTCGTATTTTTGTGATGAAAAGAAAGAAGGACCTCAGAAAGACGAATAAAAAGGAGAG
Source organism: Caerostris extrusa (assembly GCA_021605095.1). Taxonomy (NCBI): domain Eukaryota; kingdom Metazoa; phylum Arthropoda; class Arachnida; order Araneae; family Araneidae; genus Caerostris; species Caerostris extrusa. The sequence continues at coordinate 195,079 of BPLR01019374.1, forward strand.
CTAAAATCCTTTGAACCCAGCCGCACCACGTAGTTCTTTTATTTAACAATGACTTTACATGTTATCTTTCTTTAGAGAAAGGATTTTTTTGTTGTCATTGTTACTCTTAGATTCTATTTATTATTATTTTATTTTTCTTTAGTATTTATTTATAAAAAAACGACATGTTTAATTTTTATCAGAACATAGCACGTGTTTTTCTTTTCTCTTATGCTGGTTTAAAGTTTTTTTATTTGTCAATGTGAAAATGATATATTAGAACATTTTATGAAGATATAATACTCATGTTTATATAGGGATTGATAAAAATTTTTTTATCATTCTGTCATAATGATTTGTAAATATTATGGTTAATAAATTCTTAAAATTAAGTGTTGTATAGTTTACAAAATTTTATTTAAAGTACAAATAAAATTGGACAGTTTTGAATGAACTTGAAAACTGCAAATGAAATGAGTTTGAAAGAAATTGTTTAATATACATTTCATTTCTTATTTTTAGATTTTTTTTTTATTGAATGATTTTTGATTACAAGAAGTCTGTAAAACTATATTATTTAATATAGTTTACAGAATTTTTAACTTCTTTCTCTTCTTTTATTAAAAAGAAGAAAATCCATGGGTTTATAAAACCTAGAATATTTTAATATGTAAAACAAAAAAAAAATAATATATTTTTTTAAATTGTTAAAAATATAACATATATTATTTTTTAAAAACACATAATGATAGGCCTGGCAATATATACTTTATTTTGTTACTTTGTTTATATCAGTTTTTCATACTGAATGAAGAATTAAATGTTTGCTTTATTTCATTTCTGAAATAGAATTTAGTTATCATTAATATGAAATCACGTTTTTTATATATTTTGATTTAACATATTTATAACATATACTTATACCTATTAACATACTTTATGAAATATTTCGTCAATTTACTTGTGCATAGTTATTATTTTTTTAATAATAATAATAATGCAAAACAATGCATAAATAAATTATATGCGATTTTCGCAAAAAAAAAAAAAAAAAAAAATTCATCGATATGAAAACAATTATAAATATAAAGAATAATATTTAAAAATTCCATGAAAGTTATTTAAAACGATTCCGCTTATTACAAATTATTTTTAATTGTTTTGTTTTAATAATTGTATAAAAAAAACTATAAAAGAAATTCTGAAAATAGAACTAAAGCAAAACGAATTTATTACATATATTCTTCAACTGGAAGAATAAATAGTCTTTGAATTGTTCAAGACATAATCTCTAATTTCTAAAAGAAAGCCAATTCTTTGTAATAAAAATATCCGGCCAATAAAGACGTATTCTTTTCACAAAACAGAATTACTTTACGAAGATGCCGACTGGATATGATAGCACTTATTCTAGTAAAATAATGACTAACCAAGTGCAACGTCCTTGGAGAATTCGGTCTGAAAAAAGACCCACGCTTTTTATCACCAGGAAAGCGAAAATTATAAATAATTCATGAAATTTAATTAGACTTCCAGATGCATTTGTTTCAATTAGCTTGAACCTTCTGAGACAGCTATGCAGCAGTTGGTGGAGCTTCTGAAGGCCTACAGCTATCATCAACGAAATAACAGAATGGAGAGAACCATATCGATATTCTTTTATTATGATAATTCTTTTATGATCGATTCATGGAGTCTTTTTTTTCCATCAGAATGGAGAGGCGTTGAACCTCTCGAAAAATTCACCTTCCACTTTTGAATCGTTCACAAACCAAAAACACTGAAATAGTTTTAAGGCTTTCATGTTCGGTTACAAAACGATGATACTTTTGAATGTTAAAATTTCTTGTTTTCTATTCTGATTATATTTTACAGTTCATTTTTTTACCACATTGAAAACATATGTATTAGAACAATACGACAAAATATTTAAACAATAAGTTACTAATTTATCGATCATAAATTGTAATAAAATACTATGATGTTACTGATTTGATTTTAGTGGAAATGGTAAATGTTGGACAATTTAATGGTTTAGTAGAAAATTTTATGAATTTGGTTAAAAAAATTACGTCTATATTTAAAAAAAAAAAACTTTAATAGGTTGTGATTTATTTCTATGAAAATACGGCTATTTGGGGTTTTTACCTATTTTCCAATTATTTTTACTGAATTCTGATTGAATTTTTGACGCAAATTGGAATTTATTCAAAATTAAGTACCGATAAAAACAGGTTTAAAAATTTTACGTTCAATTTAAATTATTAAGTGCACCGTAAAAATATCATTTTCAAGCTTTTTTTCAGATTAACTAATGTGATATATTGCTAAAAAGTTAAAATTTAATTTTATTTAATTTAATAATCAAACGAAAATCAATGTGCAAGTCGATTTTCGTTTTCTTAGTATCCTTAAGGAAAAATTATTTATAAAAAATATAATAAAAAATCATTTAGAAAAATTATTTAATAAGATTTTATTATTAGTTTTTCTTTTTATTTATTTAAAGAAAAATATTTAGTAAGTTAGACTAAGTATTTAGTTTATTATTTATTATAGTATTTAGTAAGACTAAGTATTTAGTTTATAATTTATTATTTTCATACCGTAATAGCATTTTTAAAAATATTTAAAATTGCCGTTTATGAACTGTTAAATTACAATCAATTTTCAAATATGTTTTATACTATTAACATTAGGAAAGGAAGTAATATAATTCTATTTGAAACTCCAGAAGTTTGTTTGTTAATATTCTTTATATGAATAAAACCTAAAGTTTAAATTATTATTAAAAATATATAACAATTTTTTACTTCTTATTTAAAATAAAATAATAAGAAGTATTGAAACTTAATCCAAAAAAATATCTTTATATCAATCTTCAAGTAATCAAAATTTACCATCCAATAAATTCTTTTTAACCAATTTATAAACCAATATGATTTTATTAACTTATTTGTAGAAAATTCATTACAAAAATAATTTTGTCAATTTAAACTTTTATTTTTATACATAAATGATATTTCCGAGAAGTAAACAAAACAAAAACAAAAAAATTCCTACTGCAGATTCTTTTTTTTTTTTTCAGAAGACACTTTAGCTAATGAGTCGTATCTAAATGATCAACTGTAAGAGTTGATGTCCTTTCAGAAATTTCCGTCTAGTCTAAATTGTAAGATTGAATCCAATTTTCATTCACTACATGTGGAAATGCATCGTTCATTCGCGTCAGGTTTGACGATGGTCTTCCAGTTTTTACCACGATAGCAAATTTGATTACCTTCATTAAGTTTCTTCCCTCATGCCTGTACGAAAACGAGATCGCATTATTACAGAGGAATTTCTATCCGTTTGTTTACTTTTATCAATCTTCTGCTATTCTTTTTTGTCGAAGAAAGCCTCAAGGGAATCGTATTATTACTTGGCATACGATTAATTTAAGGTTACGGTTAAATAGTAAAACAATGGTTTTATTTATAAAATAGATTTTTTAAAAAATCACAGATAAAAATTTTATTTGATAAAAACTTAAACATTTTTAGAATTTTTTTCGTTTTATAATCATAGAATTAATTTGGTCGCAATTCTAATTTTTTTGTTTACTAAACTAAATCTACAAGTAAGTGCTTTTGGTGTAAAACATTAGTTATTATTTTTTATCTATGTTTCACTAATTAATTAATTTAACTTACTATTTAAAGATGGAAATCGTTTTCTAAAATATATTTCAGTAAATATAATATATATTTTTTGCAAACGATATTTTTAGTTAAGAATTATTAAGAAAAAAATTACTTTATAATAATGTGGCAACCAGAAAAGTTTAATTTAGAATTTTTGAGGTTAAACAAACATGTTAAAATTTATGGAATGGAAACGGTAGAAAGTATTTAAAAATAGCAAACTAAAATTCAAAATATATTTTTGAGATTCAATATGATTTTTGAAATGCAAAAACCAAATCTAAGTAAATATGACAAGAAAATGGTAAGTGAAAAAATAAGTATTTTATGTATTTAATGTGAAATAGTATGCAATATGTGTAAAAAGTGAATAAGATTAATTAATGCTGAAAAATATTTCATACGATAAATCAGGGGTCAACCTGCGATACGCCTTGAATATTTTTCTGGCCCGTGTGATTTATCATACTTTTATAAAATGTATTTATTTTATAATGGCCAAAGTAGTGAAAATCAATGTATTAAAAAATACATTACGTGTTCATCCCTATATTCAAAAATTAACTGTCGATGATGAGAAAAATTAACTTTTATTTTAAAATTATATTCTTGCGAATATATAGCAGATATTGCCTGCTTTATTGATGAGTTTACAGTTATGAGTTCGCAGAATAATTAAATTATATTATGCGAACTCATGATGCGCATGTATCTTGGAACATTTAATATAACAGGTTCTAAGTTTCACTTTAAGTGACCTAATTGACGCAATGACCATCCCGAGCTACACACAGTTGATTGTTGATAGCAGAGAAAATCAGACTCTCAGTTGAAATTGTTAGCCCTTTTGGTTCAACTTACACTTAGGAATAGTTTTTCGAAAATGAAATTGACCAAACACACTCAAATATAACGGACGCTAACCTGCAACACCCATTACGATGTGCAAATATCCAAATTGAGATCGATTTGCAAAAACTAAGTGAAAAAGGGGAGAAACAAATATCGTACTAGTAAAATTAATATTTTTTATTGATTTAATTTTTTTTATTTCGTTTATATTTATATATTTATTATATTTCAATTTTAGTGTTATATACTTCTTTATTATGTGCGTTTAGCATCATTATTATATTATCTGTATTTACATAAGAATAACAGTAAACACAAATAAAAAGTAATTCATTATGTTTCAATTTTCACTCCAAAATATATATTGGGTCTAAATCTAACATGGGGATATATAATTTTGTATGCCGCCCGCGGAGTTCTGATGCATTTCCAAAGTGGCCAGCAAAATCATTTGGGTTGGCCACCTCTGCAATAAACCAATGCATGAAATACTTCTTAATGTAACATTAAAATGTTCTATTTCATCGTTGAAGTTTTTTTAGAATTCGTATTATTATTAGTTTAAATTTTAATGGGAAAAATTATTTTGAAAATCTACCACTATTAAAATCCAAAGCAATATTGTGGTATTTCTTCCTTATGATCAATCATTTCAATGCACTGTTAACCACATTCTAATCGAAGCAAGGGAAATTGAAACCATTACAGCGAGCATCGCATTCGTAGAACAGGTTTGATGAAGTGAGATAATTATTAATTGCTCCGTGTAATAAATGGCTCCATTGATTAAATCGATTGTGCCGTGGTTGCCTTTTCTAACGTTTTTACGGGGCCATTAAACTTTCAACTGGTAGCACTGTTCCATTTGACGACAACAATAAAAAAAAAAAGGCGGGGAAATTACTACGCTGAGAAGGAATAAACCCTTTGCTTGCTGCTGCTGTTGTTGTGTAAGGTTATATTTATCGGGTTGTTTTTTATGAACGTTTTTGCTTCTTTCACATTAGAAAAAGATATAAAAATACATAATAAATTTTGAGAACATTAAATTTTTTTTATCGAATTGTTGATAAGAATTGTATAAATACTTTGAAGAAATGTCAGAAATATTCTACGAATTGTTCTATGACCTTTTGAGTTCAACATCTGGAGAACTTTTTATTTTTGCTTTTTTTTTTATTTGTTGGCTCGTATTTTTTATTTATTTATTATTCTTATTTTTTTAAAATACAAGGTCGTTTTGAATAGCTGTATTCAAAACTATATTATTAGTAAGTTAACAATCTCTGGATAAAAAAAAATTCGTATGAAATATAAAAAAATAACCCTTAAATCACTGACTTATTTTGAATGGAACGAAAATTTAAAAAAAAATTATTTAAAAATATATATAAGTTTTTAATAAAATGCTTTAATAACAATGATATATCGACTCTTTTTGTTATAAGTTTTATAATAATTATTGGCACGCTATTATCTTTATTTTCAATATAAAAAATAAAGATAATGTAATTAACCAAGATTATTATAATGTATATTATAATTATTAATATAAACTAATAACTAACTGTAAATGTAATTAACCAAGAACTTTCGCTAAAAGAATAAATTAACCTTATATTTCGAATCTTTAATTTAATCATATATCATTATATAACTTGTAAATGAATTTTATTAAGTTTATTTCGTAGCTTTGGTGCATTCAAATAGAAAATTTAAATATTTTAAACAGCTCTTTACATTTTTTTTTAATAAAAAATACTTACTACAAAAGATTTCGTTGATTTGTAATATAATATTAGCTTAATAGAGACTAATTAATTTAAAAGGTTTCTTTAAAATTACTTTTTATATAGCGCATATATTTTAGGAATATTTGAGCTGCACGAAAGAATTGAATATTCCTTACTATTGAACATTAATAGAATTCCCGACTCGTAGCTCAGTGGCAACGTGCGCCGCTGATTAGCATTACGGCTGATGTTCAATCAACTGACGGATTTGTTGTAGATACTGTTTCAAAAACGAGGAAATCCGATGCATTTATGATGTTCAACATTTTGCCGCTTAGTCGGACTACCTGTTGGGAGTTTTCAAGTTTTCTCCCATACGATACTCAGATGCGGAATAGTACCTCTAAAAGTCTTCCCTGAAGACACTGCTCAACTTTTTTCAGCGACACGGAGCCAAGCCAGACTTCTACTTATGGGTGCTGCATCACAACAGAAGCTGCCCCCTTTCCCACCTTCCATGGGTAGACTACTCATGGGATGTCCATTCCACATTGCAGGACACAGAGAGGATTATGCACAACGAAATAATATTAGATTGGCTAGCTTAATTTTGATCGCTTTAATTTTTGTCAGATTACATTATTTTATCATAAATAGCATAAGCAATAATTTATTACCACAGTAAAAATGGATTTATTTTTTGTTAAAAATATTTACTCGTACTGCTTGAAGTTTGAAATAATTCACATGTAAAGCTGGTACGATAAAGTCTTTGAAATTGATAGGTGTTAGAAGCATCCTGAATAAAAATTCGAAAACAAAACATCGAATAAGGCCAGAAAAGTTAAGGTTAAAATGAGTAAAAGAACGAGGTCACTAAAGTATAGAAATACATTTGAATTATTGTATGTTTTTAATGATAAATATCAGTGTTACCCAAGCTCTCACTGGTAGATTCAACAAAGAAATCCCGAAGCGTCATTTAGCAAAATGCTCATTAAAAACCTAAAAGAAGCGAGGTTAATGAGGAGAGATGGCTTTATATGATAGAAAAAAAGGTTAATAAGTACAATAAAGAAGAGTTAAAAAAATCATTATGTTCTCACGTAGGATCTAAAGGATTTAGGATTAGGATCTAGGATCACATAGATTTAATCAGAAAGTTATATTCTGTCCATTTTTCTTCTGAAGAATGCATCGTTAAGTCTTAATTCTTTCTCAGTTTCAGTGGCGAATTCAGGCTTAGGCCCGCGAGGCCCGGGCTTAGGACAGCAAATTTTATGGGGGCCAAAATTTTCGAGGCGGCACAAATTTGAAATCGATTTTGTTTTTTATCAAGACCAAATTTTAGTGCTTCTTTTCTTGATTTGACAACCTCAAGATGTCAATATTTAAAGGGTAGAATTATTTTTTAAATAATTATAAGTGTAAGTAGTAAAATTTAAATTATCTAACAAATAGGTACTAAAAAATTTTTCGTTAGTATCGTTTTCCACCCTGAAAAGAGTGAAAAATTATTTACGTGCAGGTATGAAGCAAGATTAGCTCAATGCATTTGCATTATTAAACATTGAACAACAATTAGTTCAAGAAGTTAAGTATGAGGATGTCATTAATACTTTCGCACTGATGAAAGCAAGAAACAAATATATTATATGATTAATTAGATAGATATGATTTATTTCTTAATTAAAAGCAATTTTTTCTAAATTGTATGTTTAGTTGTTCTGCCAAACATATATATATATATATATATATATATATATATATAATTCATGCCTAAATTCAATACTAAATTTAATTCGAATCCATTATTACTATTCGTATTATTTTTATATATAAGGGCGTAAAATTAACTGGGACCTAGGGCAGCATCGAACCTAAATCTGTCACTGTTCAGTTTTGACAACTAATTTAGATCAATAAACAAAATGACCTTTCTTACAACGAAAATATTTTTTAAAAAATCCTAGAAAAATAAGAAATTTGTAACAAAATTGATTTAATGCGTTAAAATGTTGACATCTTTTGTGTCATTTCCAATTAGTTTAACCATTTACAAAACTTATTCTGTATTAGCTATAAAAAATGAAAGAAAAATTATTTAAATAAAAATAAATAATTCTGATAATGCTAACTAATTATAACACAATCATTAATTTTAATTTATTTATTTACGTATTTACCATATATGTTTTTCCAATCGTTTAATGATTAACAGAAATAAATGGGACAGCTTTTGATTTAAAAGTTTAAAAAAAAGATAACTGTAATTTTTATAGTACAGTTTATGTAATTTAAAAAAATTAATTGAACTTTTAAGCGAGACTTTTGTTTGCAGACCAGCTGAAAAAAATAGTTATATAGTTATATCTAATAGTTATAAAGATATCTTTTAAACTGTGATCTCATATTAAGTGCCTTTCTGGCGTTTCAAATACATTATCACTGTAAAATGATTTACTGCTTTTTTGTGCCACGATTTCAATCAGTTGATCTATTTGTAAAACAAACTATGAAAGCTTAGTTCGAAATATAGATATTCTATCTAAATTTTTTTTGTCTAATATATAAAATTTATCGAAAAGATTATCTATTATACGATTTAAAGGGCTAAATTCAAGAGTCAAACTCCACAGAAGTTCTTCCAGGGCTTTTTTTTGAAGTATCATCATTCAAAAACAACATTATGTTTGGAAGAAGTAATTATTTTAAATAAAATGAGCTTTCTTTACATTTTAAAAGTCATTTTATATGTTTTGTATTATAAGAGCATCGAAAACACATTTTGTTTTTTCGATACGTTGCACTCATATTTTTCACCACAATTTGAATTGTGCTTTCTAGAGCGCGTATCTAGAGGAATTGCACCTCAACGAACATACATTTCTCTTCGAGGTCAATGGAAGCACTATATGGCTTTTGGATTTATAATGTCAATTTTTGGCATATACATTTAGTTAAATTTATACGTTAGTTATACATTTAACTGTAAATTTGCTTGTCGAATTTCGAACCCGGATCATTTCGAAAAACAACATAAAATCCTCAAGACCACTTAGCCCCTCTCAAAAAGATAATGTAACATTTTTATTTAAAGAAACTTTTACAAATTATAATTTTATAAACATGATCATAAATGTTTTTGCATGTTTTTAGCTTTCTGTGTTCCAATATATCATAATATAAAATAAAGGTTTGTTTTTATGAAGATTTAAAGAGAAATAAAGATTTGTTTTTTACTATTCCTTAAAAATTAATACATCAATCCTTACTTTCTGTATATAGCCAATGGTGTAGCCAGAAATCGTGCCGTAAGGGACCGGGGGTTCAATTTTCCACCCTAAAATATGATAGAGAATCTTAATATGGCAACCTATATAATATAATATGCTATTTTGATAGAAAATTAAAACAAATTATAGAGGAAAATGTAGATAATTGTTTATAATTATAATTATTTATTCACATTTTTTGTATAGATCTATCAATTACTGTAATAAACTACATCTTTTCTCTAAAATTCGTAAATGATATCACGAAAGTGTTTCTATTAACTCCTATTATGTGCTTAATATAGCAGAATTTTTTTTTAATTCCAATTTTGATACAAATGCCAATTAATTTTGAAATAATCCCACGAGTAGTGCTATTTTCACAACATTAGTCCAATAATTTTGATCAATAACGCTTCTCCAAAAGAAAAAAAAAAAAAAAAAGAAAACAGGCGGATAGCGTCAAACCTCACCACCCCTAGCTATTACACTACGCATAATAGTTTGTATCAAGAACTAAATCTAAAAATAAAAGGGAAAAATATACTTATGATTCCTAAATGTTGAAGTGAAAACATTCTTGGAAGAAACATTGATTATCTTACATAATTTACATACTGTAGGATGCATATTTAAACATTCCATTCTTATGTGAACTCTTACGGTTATCTATATGATGACCCTATATCTTTGTTCTCCCTTCTTTCCGAAATATTACCATCAGATATTAAAGTAAATTGCTTTAGCAGTCTGCATGGATAATAGTTCAGGTTTTTTTTTTTCACCTCCTTACCCGCTGGCGCCTGGAAAGAGATATACAGAGATTGACATCTGAGGCAGTATACACCTTAAATGCGCACACATCAGATTGAGTGGGTTAAAAAGCGCCCGTATCTTGTTGTGGAAGAATTTCAATCCAAGAAATCGATTCCGTCCACATTAGCTTGTGACTTTGGCCTTTGTTCTGCGATTGTTTCAGAGAGAAATCATGCACTCTTCGTGAACAGCCTTTTGACGGTTAAGCTTTCCAAGTGGTTTTAGATTGCCACGGTGGGTTTGTGTATACGTTCGGAACCAAAAACCATTTCTGCAGGTGGTAGGATTGAATTGTAGAGAGTGCATTGACTGCAGTGGGGAAGATTTATTGTGGTTTTTAGAAGACCTAATGTTATAATACGGAAATGAAAAGTGAACATCAATAGTTATGTTTTTAAGAAAATAAAAGATGGCTCTCTACTATGAACTTCTTTTAAAAATAACATTATGAACAAATAATATTATCATAGCTGATTAGTAGAAATATATTGACTGCTGCAAGTTAAGACAAAAAAAAATTTTTTTTCTTCCGCGTCTAGGAATTGCAAGACATTAGGTTCAAAAGGGGAAAAATAATATTAATATTTTCAGCTGTAACATTTTAATATTGATTTAAAGCTCATCAACAGAAAAAATTTACGATTGAATGTAACCAAATAAACTGTTTGCAATGATACAATTAAATGTAGGTAATGCAGATTTGGTTTGGTTTGTCGCTCTATGGACATTTTTTTGTACACTTTAGACTAATTAAACTGCGACCTACAGTTCAACGTGGATTCTGAACCACTCACAAACATCCATTCCACCGTCATGATTTGAACCTGAAGCATCAAAGGCCAGAGAGCTAGACAATAGACCACCAGATAATACAGGAATTGTTAAATCAAACAGAACAGTTATGTATTGACGAAAATGAAATAATAGTTAATTATAATTTTATTTAAAATTCATTGAGCATCTTTTCAAGATAATAATAACAAAGAATGCATAGGAATTAGAAAAGATTTTGTGAGCTCTTCACATTTTTAATATGGCATGGCATAAAAATAGTTTTTTAATGTTTCCTTTTTCTACGGTAACATATATTTCAAACGACGTATTGCAATGTAAATGACAGATAGTTACCTAGATTTATTTTCATTATCATTACAAAAACTGGAAAAGAAAACAAAACATTATTTATGATATTAATTCGTTGAAAATTTGTTTGAAGCTATAATAATAATTTCATTAGAAGATTTTTCTTTTATGAATAGAAAATAATTTGTTTTACTATACCAAATAAAGTGAGTTTTTTAATTTTTTTATCTTTGTTTTACTGTTCACGTATAATATACCACCAATTCTTCTTTTCAGATTTGCTTACTTGTTAAAGAATAAACATGGATTACTTTTTATCAAGATTAAGATTTCTTGTCTTAGCTTAACTAACCGTGAATTCAATTGAACCTTCAAGGTAAGCTACAATCATAATAATAAAAACTTGTTTTAATACCAAATGAAAGGTTGTTCATGTATTGATATCAAATATAGATATAAGAAAGGTCAAGATGAATAAACTCTTATATTATCATTAGATCTTAATCTGAACTTTTCAACTTTTCGTGAGCATCATCATAATAATTTGACTTCTATCACGAAAATCCTGAATGCTGGGAATAAAAATATCATTAGTAGAACAAAACAAATTCTATGATGTGAAAAAATATGGCTAACTGATATGTTGTTTCCTAAGGCAAAACCCCATTAAAAGGAAAAGGAAAACTTTGACATTTCCTAAAAACTCACAACACGGGAAAAAAAAATCGTTTGAATATGTCGTGATGCCATCACGTTCATGACCAACTTTAATCATCGAAAACGATACAATAATCCAGTTCCTTCGGAATTTGTCTACTTTTTCCACCCTCAAAACATCAAAAAAGAAAAAAAAATTAAAAAGTGAGGTAAAACTAACCGAAAACAAACTTGAACTTTCCCAAAGCTTTTGCGGAAGACAAGAGAAAAAGCGATGCGAAAGTAGAATATTCGAACTCGATCGTAGCACAGGTCACCAGTCGCGAACGAAGACGTCGTCGATTGCAACGAACCATGTCCAAACACAAAGAAAATGAAAATTAATCTTTTTTGCGTGTGAGCTCCGCCATTTTCATTTTGTTTTGGGAGAGATGTTTTTTTTTTTTTACTTTTCTTCAACCTACAAGTGCGCTATTGCGCGGGGTAATTTAGACAGGATTATTTAGGATTCTCTGACCTAAACGGGTAACGGTTCACGAGTCTAATCAGCCAGATATCAGCAGCTGATACGATTACTGTTTTGTCAGCCGGTACGCCCAATCATGCATACAGTCTGGTTGTATTGCGGATTTGGAAAAGAAGTAGTCTCCGACGCTGCTAATAAAGCCAGATTTACAATAAACGCCGACCTGACCTTCAAAGATTTTTCTTCCTATTCTTTCCTTTCTTTTGCTGAAGTAAATTGGGGAAATATTCTTTTCATGTGAAAATCATTTATTTTTTTTTTATATAAATTGTATCGTTGATGTAATTAAAAGAAATATTCTCTTGATATATCACTTCTAATTATTGATTTAACAGTTATTTTTAAAAAGAATTTTCCACAATTATATGTTCTAAAAATAATTATATTTAAAAAGAACTGCAAGATTAATTAACATAAGGATAAAACTATTTCTGTAATTTAAAAATTCAAAAATTATTTCTAAAAATAAAAGTTGTGAAAAAAAAAAAAACTTCCTAGCGAAATTCTGAATGAAAAAGAATTTTAAAAAAAAAAAAAACATGATTATAATAATGTGGAATCATTTTTGTTTCTAAAGAGTGAAATATCGAATAATTTATTTTTCTTACATTAAATAGTTTAATAACAGGCATTTAGTTCAAAACATAAGAACAAAACAAAGAATTTAATCTTTCATTAAAATTATGAAAGAAAAAAACATTTTCTGAAATATTTCAAGAATTCTTTTTTTCCTTTTTAGAAAATAAAAACGATAATTTTGAAATGTTTTTAATTTTTAAAAACATCTGAAAATTTCGTGGCAACGCAAGGAGAAAAATCAACTAGTTTAAATTATTATTTTTACCATAGAAATTTCTGTTTTTAATTAATTACATTAATTCAGACGGATTTTAAATAACATTTAATTATTTATTAAGATGTGCTGGTTATTTTTCATTGTTGACAATTCTAAATTATTTTTTAAGAAAAACTATAAGTACTAGAAAAAAGATCTAAATAGCGGTACTGCCAGATGAGTGGTTCATTAGTATTACATTTATTTACAAAGCAGTATAATAATTTCGTTTCGCTCGAGTGTATTTCCTTCTAAAACAAGATCTTCCGCATTTTCTACATTTTCCTGCATCTCCTTACGAGAAGAAAAGTTCAGTTAAACGAAGGTCGCGTAAGTAACTTTTTGACCTAAACGGTTAACCTTTTACTTTCGTAATTTCAACTTTTCAGTTCACGTTTTAACATAAGTTACATTCTAAGATAATTTGTAACGTTACTTTTCGGTGTCCTTTAATCGTAGCAAAATTGTAAAATAAAAAAACTTCGATGATAAATAAATTGTAAAGCATATGTTTCAGTATTTTTTATAATCAGCGTTGCATATATTTTTTTTTCAAATAGCGAGTTTTGTTTAAAGCTAATAGCAAATTTTTATTTTTCTATATCATATCATTGATTGCCACAAGTTTTGAAAAGGAAAATGTAAGTTTTGAATGGGGAAATTTGTAAAAGTTAATGAATTATAAATTAATAGTTTTAGAATGTTTTTTTTTTTTTTTTTAAGTTTTCAAATGTTTATGTATTATTAAACTATTTACGCACATTTCCAGAATAATCTTGTTTTCATGATTAAAAATTATAATTCACAACAGTTAATCAAAGTATATGCTTTTGTTTTTATGAAGCGTTTTCTTCTTATCGATTTGATATGTATGAAAACACATTTTTCACTATTTTCACACAGTAAAATTACTTATTCAAAAAAAAAAAAAAAAAAAAAAAAGAGTGAAGTATTTTTTTGACCAAATCGCAAAATAGGGGCTGTTGGGATTTGGGGAATTTTTGTGACACGATAAATCGCCAAATATGGTAACATGGTTGTACAATTTAAAATTCACTTCATTTACAATCGTAACCCGTTATTGGCGCACTTTTGCGAAAGAGTTTTTGACGCCAAATCCTAAATTTTTTGACAAAATCGCCTATTTTGCGATTTTACAGTGTTTTTTCTCCCCCTCATTTGACAAATTTTAATTTTATTTGTAAATTCTAAATACATGTAAAATATATATATTTTTTTAATTTTTTTATTGGTATTTTATTTATAGATGGAAACGTTAATTGTAAATATGCATTATAATAAGTGTTTTTGAATATTTAATATGCTAAATTTCAATGGTTATGAGAATACATATCAATATATTCCTTGAAATCAAAACGTTTTAATGAATGATACTAGCATTAAATCTTCCATGAATGTTGATTCCAATGTTGATAGTGTATAACGTACACAGTTTCAAAAGCAATCTCCCTTTGCACATAGCTATAGAACTATAGTTTCATTTTGTCTATACAAATCATTAGTGATAATATATCTTAAATTTGAACAGCCAAACTCGATAAAATCTTTATTTATATCATTTCACTTAAATTTTAAATTGCGAAAACAGAAGCTCAAATCATCCACTTTTAGAATATGTGCCATGACAAATTTCCTCGTTTGACTTGATGAAATTAAAACATTTGTTTCCAACTTCAAATAATTTGGAAAGCGTACAGAACAGGTTTTAAAACAATTAAATAGTTTTACATTGAAATATTATTATTCTAATAAAAATTTATTGAATTAATTTTTAAGTACGTAAATTAATATTATTATTATTATTATTATTATTTTTGTTTTTTGGAAAATATATATTTTCTGATTTTTGTGCCACTTCTATCAATGCAAAAGTTATAATTTTAAGCTCATACTTTGATTAATGTGCATAATTATAACAAGTAAATCATAAACTAACTTGTTAAAATTTAATAAATGAATAAAATAATTGAATTTTTAATTACTAAAAAATATTATGAAAGCTTAATATAAACATTAACTTTTATTTCCAATTAAGGCTTTAGCTTCATTTAATGTGAATTAGATGATATTTAAACTATATATATGTAAGAAATTAAAAAAAAAAACTAACTAATAAAATTTTAATTTAACTATTTCAAAATTATGTGAAACATAAAATGAATTTTTCTCTTACAATCGAATATTTTAAAATTATTTGTCAAGTATTTATTAGAAGAAAGCGAACTAATAATAAAAGAGTAATAACTGATAAGAAGTAAAATATCGTGTTATTAAAAAGTAAGAAAATTGATATTGAATTAACAAAAAGAACTTTTAGATCTTTTTAATTAAAAGTTTACAAGAATAAACATCTAATCAGAAAATGGCATCAGATCGAAATGAGTTGCTTATTTTTAAGTTGATGGTTCTCACAGAAAATTAATAATTTATAAGATCGATATCTTCGAGAAACGGTTTTTTTTTTCTGACAAGGCTAAGCTTATTAAAGACAAGATCTTCACTGATCAAGGCAGCTTTAAGTCTGCAATAATTATATTTCATTTAAAATTCTGATCAGAAATCCAACAGGTGTTCGCTAAGCCCCTTTTAAGATATTTATCTTCATGATGAGTTTATTTACTGTTCGGATAACCAAAGAAAATGATAATCTTTTTCGAGGTGAAAAAAAGTTTTAAGCCACTTTATTTTTCACCATTTGCATTAAAGTTGTCTAAAACACTTGAAAAGATTTATAATCAAAACAAAATACGATTTGTTTTTGGGAAACAATAGGATTCGTTTTTTTGCTTTTCGATTTTGTAAAATAATACTTTCCCATGGTAGAAGCATTGCAATTTAAAAATTGTTTATTTTGAGATGTTTCTGTAAATAATGGAGATGAAATACTTCTTTGATACAATGTTTTCATTTTTTTTTTTTTTTTTATTAACAATATATAAGATTTCCTTTCAAGAAAAACTTTTTAAAATATGATATCTTACATTTACAAATATTTGCTCCTGATGTCCGAGTGGCTACCGCTCTGGAGCTCGAAACAACACGTTTCGGGTTCGAGTCCCGGCGGACGTTTGTAGTGGATGGTAATAGGTGGTGCAATATGTTTCAGGTGGCGTTTGTAGTGGTTCGGAATCCACTTTTAAACCGTAGTTCCCGGTCTAATAGGATCGTAGACCGTTGTGGGGTTAATGCTACTCGCGTCAGTAGCATATCTTTAAGCTACACGTGCCCCTAGGTAGTGCTAAATGAGTAACGTCGGTGCAGCTATTGCTTATGACATAAAGGTGACTGCCTCTGTATTGCCAGCTGCATTAGAAAAAAACACTACAAATATACAATAACTTTTTTTTTCTCATTTGAAACTTTGCGTATTACATTGAAAGTGATAATATGTGTACACTAATGCTAAAATATAACGTAAAAATGAAATAAAATTAATGATAATTTTATATTATATGAAATAACTGAAAATGCACGATGAATATATTTTTAATTGACTTCTATCCAAACTAAGTGTCAAAAGAAAAAAAAATATTTTTAGTTAAAAGTTTCAAAATAAGAGAATGTGAAACCTTAAAATTACTGAATACAACCCTTCTCAAACAGCAGATGCTTAATCGATACATCTGAAACACAAGTTGCTTTTATTGTATATGCAGCATTCAAAACGTTCACCTTCAGAAACACAATGCCTTTTTATCACCAGTGTCGGATTACTCAGAAACAAAGGTTCAACTGCTTAGACAACCACGGTCACCAGATCCAAAAAAGATAACTGAATTCAACTATATCAACACAGGGATGATGGATGATTTGGTGAAGTTTCTTCAACCATATACTATATGTTTAAGAGTTTTTAAATATTAGTATTTTTGTGTGTAATAAAATCAATTTTATTCGCTTGTATTCGCAGTCAGAAGAGCAAGATGTACATTCTTTACAAAACAAGATGAACAATTTATTATATTCAATGCAAATTATTGATATTATAAAATGTAAAAAACATGTTTTTGAGAATTTTAGGAACGTTTTTAAAGTCCTTAATGCAAAAAAAAAATAAATAAATAAATAAAAATTGTCTTAATTTCTTCAATTAATAACAAAATAGAAAATCACATTCCTTTTTTTTAATAAAAATAGTTGTAACTTTCATTTATCATTATCATTTTTTTTCCCCTGTAAAAAACCAATTTTTTGAAGAAATGTGCATAAAATACAGGATATAAATATTTCTTAAGATATAAATATATCAATCTTAAGAATATATATTTCAAAAATATTTTTAAGATTAAAAACTAATGATGGGACAAATTTAATCAAGTAGAATATCATGGTGACTGAAAATTCGCAAATGATGGACTCCGTGTTGGAAAAAAGATAATTTTCAAGAATGTTTAAGTTATCGTGGGCTTTCGTTAAAAAAAAATTTTTTTTTAAATTGTTTTGGGGATTGTAAGCAATAACTCAAATAAAAAATATAATTTATGTAAGCTATACACCAGAATAAAATACGTTGTATAGTATTACGCATACATTCTAATTAAACCCCTGTGGAGACGTTCGCTTTAAGCGGGTTTCGCGCCACGCTATAATAACGTGTTCGTTGTTCCTGCGGGGTATATAAAGCCCAGTTGTGGGCAGCCAATTGTAAAGGAGGGTGCTGCATTGTTGTAGTATCCCCTACCCTGATAGCCCAGGAGGTGTCTTCCCATCCCCTGGGGGAGTGCTGTCTTAATGATTGGTTACGGTTACGGCAGGTCGGGCTAAATTCAATGAACGTACTTTCTAATTGCGTGATTTAAATTTGTTTTCATATGTGACTATTAGTAAGAGTTATAGATGCAAAGGTTATAGTAAAAAAGAAAACATAAATTGTATTTTCATTTTTGGTATATAATTATGATGCCATATGGTACAGATACAAAATATCATGTTCTATTTTTAACATTACTTTGAAGATCAGAAATAATTTCTTCATATGAATTCTATGTCACTTCGCGTCCTATTTGATCAAAATAAGAAATTTGTTTACGTTTTCGCGATATGTTCTTAATTTACCATTGTATACATTTTTACTGTATGTCACCACTGTATACATTTTCTTAATCACCTCTGTATACGACGTCATTGTAACAGTTAGCGAAAAAGAATTAAATGTTAATAAAGGTGCACCATGAAGATCCTAGTTACATGTACCCCTTTTCTGGCAAGAGGAAAAGGAAGTTATATTTTCTGTTCGGAAGTTGAGAGGTACCAGCCTCACATTTTTGTGTCGTATTGGAGAAATTTAGTTGGATATTGTCAAATTCTCCTCATACCCGAAATCTGTCATTGTCAGATTCCTCGTGTGTACTCTATAATAGTCTCTACAGTAGTTTATAGCCCTTTAAAATGGTGATTTTAAGTACACACCATCAGCGTGAAAGGAACGTCCGTTGCCCTGCATGCTAGCCAAAACTTATTGCCGTTGAACCACGAATAGTGAAATTAAATACAGTTAAATTCCATTCATGTATCCAACATCAAAACTGCATAATGAAAAAGTTATCCAGCCATTGAAAAATAGTTATTTCATTCAAGCAAAGTGACAGAATAACTGAATCAGTAGTACAGAAAGAAAGGTGTGTGAAATATTTAAATTACATGCAAACAAGTTTAAAGGGGAACTCTTTTTAAACTTTCCACTCTAGTGATCATCGTCTTACTCGAGTGGTGGGTTAAGTGTATAGAATAAAAACAACCGGCAATTACTTTTCGTGACCAACATTTTATGATGTTTTCCGAGCTTCCTCAACAAGCAGTTTTTGAAAGCTGAGGAAAAGGTTTTTTGTTGTTAAATTTAAGAATAGCTTTGAGAGAAATTAGAAGACCTTTTGTATACCGTTAACATTGCGTTGACCTTTTAATTGCCGTTCCTACTATTAAATTTGCTCAAATAAACATATGTACTGAGAGGAGTAAGAATTGAAGTTTAACTTTAGCCCACTATAACGATATTCAAAAGTTTCTATAATATGCATGCATGTAGTATGTGTGTGTCTAAAGAAGTTATATAATTATAATTAGCATTCTTTTAAATTACTTATAATTAAGAGATATTTATCTAAATAAATTTTTTTGTATGAGAAGAAGAAGAAATTATGTATTTTGAAATTTAACTACATTAATACCATCTATAAGAAACATGAAGATATTGCAAATCGTAATAAATCAGAAATAATACTGAAAAGTTAAAAGAAAGCAAAATAACATTAGAAAAGTATAAAAGAGTGAAAAACCAAATACTCGTAAATATTTGAATAAATATTATAATATATCTTTTTCTCAATAAACAATGAGTTTGAATCAATTGGATGAAATAATGTGTTATATTGGAAAAACTCTTGCGATTTCTTCTGTGCATGCTTTTTTTTTCTGCGTAATCATAAAAAATTTTTATTCCATATCTTTTACATTAAATTACAATATATTTATATACTTGCTAAAGCTTTTTGCAAAATTTTTTTATATATTTCAAAAACTCACACGTAGTTGTTTTTCTTTTTTATCCTCAAATTATTTCCTTGAATAATAATGTAATACAAGTCTTACTACAGGTAAAAAAACACAACCCTTATGAAAAGAATATCAGTTAAATTATAGATTGACAGTTCTTTTTTTTAAAATAAATAATAACTGAACTTGAACTTTACTTTTACTAACTAAAAGTTACCGTACTTTTTTTCCAATTATAATAAGAGAATTAGCGGGTATTTCTGAAACCTATAGAAATGTACCAATCGAACAGATGGAACCCTTCTTTATCGGTTTCGCTAATTCAGAGGAAGCTAAGGAATAAATGACAGAAATAAAGACATTTCGATTCAATTAAGAGAAGTGACCGACAAGTCTTCGTCTTCGGGTTAATGGCTGACAGAACATGGTACTTGTCCCCAAAAACTCGCAGAAATGTTGCTTTTAAGCTCTTTAAGTATGCACGGGTATCGGAACCTGTTCCGCTTTAAGAATTTATCTGGCATTAGAATTCATTAGTTCTTTGACTTGGTAATGCAAGCGACCACTACTGCTCATATCATCCCCAATACGGACGAATGTCCTCATTATAAAATATTGCTTAATGCTTCTTTCCTAATAACAGTCGTACTTAATTGAAGGTTCACTTTGAGTATCTTAATTAAGGAAAATAATTTTCAACCATCAAAACTTATTTCTGTATATAAACCTTTTTTTTTACTTTTTTATTTCATTTTTCCAGTTATTATTTGAAAGGTTTTGTATTCGACTATTCAATGTCAATCGGTATTTTCAACAACAAATAAAATTTAGCGTTTCATGGATTAATCGGTCTCATTTCATATATAAGATTGCAGAAAAAATATAGGTATCTTAGAAAATAGTGAAAAACTTTCCCCAAAAATTATATAAAAACTATTTCATTTAACTCGCTACTACAACGCTGAGGGTTGCAGTCTGGATATGAAACGTAGTTTAATATTTTATATCATTTAGCGAAAGATTTTTTAATAATCTTTGCATATTTTTCGTAATAGAGTTAAGAAGAATACTCTTTAAACATTAGATGATATTAGAGGACGTATTATTGAGTTTGAAGATAAATAATAACAGTTATGTATAATCCATGAAGTTATGCCTACCTCTGTTTGGATTTAAAGGAAATCACTATATTATTGCACATTGTATGATAATATATGTAATGATTGTATCATTTAATTCGTATTGGCCATTTGGAATACAAAATAAACATTGATCATCATATTGTTTATTTTGGAATACAAAAAATAAACACTATGATCTCTTTGAACCTTCTTAATTGAGAGATGATTAAAATGAAATTATTTTTGAGTGAATCGCAAGGACCACGATGCTGTTAAAATTTTTTGAAATGTTATACTTTTAGCAGAAACATTGCACGAGCACGTTTCTTTTTATTCATATTAGTTTATCTCATACAGTTTAATTTTTGTTATAAATTTTTCTAAATATACTGGCAATTTAATTATATATTTCTTCTTACAACTCATGAACTGATTTTACTTTAAATTGTTGGCATCAGGATAACGGATATCCACGAATATGTCATACACTGAAATAATATGTAGAAAGCAATACTTCCCCTGGATAATATTGAGCGATAATTGCTGAGCATTTTCGTGTATCGGAGAAACCTAAAAAAACCTCTATCATGCAGTACGATTGTTGATAATGGAACCTTTTTTTTCACAATTGCCACTAGTCTGAGTCGTTTATCAAATCAATGACTAAAATTATCAAATATAACTATAATATAAATATATTATAATAAATATAGCTAGCGGAAAAGAAACCTTCGTCCTTTTTGCACCATACCTAGCATGTACTACATTTGAGTTACGATTATACTACATTATTTTTTATAAAAAATTAGTCTAAATTCTTATTGGATTTATTTATAAAATGTATTAAAAGATTCAACAAATTTAATTTAATCTCGTGAAAAATCCGAAAAATAATGTAACTTAGACAGCTGTTGTTAAAATTTTTTATAATAGTATTTTTAATGAGAACAACTTTTTTATGTAATTCAAAACACCAAGCACTAAGTGGTATAAAGACAATATTCGCTTTTTCAGTATATGATTATGATATCAAAGGTTTAAGTTGTTATAAAAACAGTTAAGTTAGCAAATTGAATTCAAAAACAAAAACATGATTGAAACAAACAAAACAAAACAATTTTTCCTAAAACACAACTTGCGACTGTAAAAAATGTGTTACTGGAACTAAAACAAAATTACTTTAATTAGGCAATAAATATTTATTTAAGTCCAGTCAACTAATCAAATTATAATCAAGATTACCATAATAGTTAACTATCATGCACTGATTCATTTACGTTTCAAATGAAAAGTAGAGCACGGGAATTATTTATTTAATAAATTGGATTTATAAAATGTGTTAAAAGATTCAGCAAATTAGAAAAATACAACAACTTAGGAAGTTGTGTTAAAAATTATAAACTATTTTTTTAATCTCACATCGTTTGAATTTAACATTATACCAATAGCAAATAATTTAAAACGTAAAATAGAGAATAATGTCAAATTGAATTGTCAACAAACATGCCTTTAGTTATTAGCTTAAGAAACAAGTTCGACTAGTTTTTATATTTGTGCCTTTACATTTTTATTTTACTTCTTGAATGCAATAATTATATTTTAAATTAAATCCTCTTCAAATAATTTGGCACAAAATAAAAAAAAAAAGAATTCTACAAACCATTTTGGTATTTAAAAAAAGTTTTTGTAAGACTATTGGCATAGAAAAAACCCCAAAAATGTTAGTATAACAAAAATGCAACATAAAAACAATTTCTAAACAGAAGAACGATTCAAGAAACGTTTTCAAAATCGTCAAAGAGCAATTGGAAATAAAAAGAAGAAAATGTAAACAGTTTAACAGTTTGTAAACAGTTAACAACTTGTGAAAATAAACAACATGCGTTCCATTAGAATTGTTTTTTTTTTTTTTACTTTGAAAGTTTTTTGTTAGAAAAGCTTGAATAAACAAGCATAATAAAAACAGTAATGCATTCATTATGGATTTTTTTATAACAATTAATTAATTTTCTTTTTTTTTTTAAATATCCGTGATTTTTTTTTTTTTGTATGATACAGTTTGATTTAAACTTTCTGTTAGCTTGTATTTGTTTTCTATGACGTAGATAATCACGTCTTAACGAGAATAACTATGTATAGTTTTTATCCATTGTTTGTAAAACTGTCAGTATACAAAAAAAGTTAGTAAACAAAATAATTGATATAATTATTGCGCGATTTTGTAAATAAGAATAAATAAGTTTTGCTTTAGTAATAATATTTTGAAATTTAAAGTTAATTGCACTTTTTAGAAATGATTGCAATATAATGCTATTTCATTTAGAATAAGATGGCATTTTCTTTATTTTTGGTAGACAAATTTTTAAATTTGCAATTCAATTCAATTTCTAGTTGTTTATAGAAATATATTTTTATATAAATTATAACATATTTTTTCTATTTATGAGTTGGAATATTATGAAAGTAAAAGAAAAATTACAAAAAGATTGTGAGTAAGTTTGACGTACATTAAGAAATTTATATTGAGCATTTCAACATTTTAAGTGAAAATAATTTTATTTTGAAAAATAATTTTTTTAACAATGGTTTAAAATTTTTATGTACGTACTTTATTGCTATTTAATTCATTATGATAAAAATATTAATATGATTGTTGAATTATATAAGAGTAATTTTAAATTTCATGTAATAATTATAATAAAAAAATAATCTAACTGAATGGGTATGTTATGAATGGATAGGATTTAAAAAGAATTTTACATCAAACAATTTTTATTTACATAAGTTTTCAGTTAATTGATATTTAAAGTGTATATTTTTAATAATCAAGCAAATGAAAAATAACATCAAATGAGTTGAGAATTTATGAATTTGAAATTTGTTATAAAAATATTAGATTTAAAAATTTGAATATTTATAAAAAAAGTTTAGTTTTTATAAATAGCAAACTATTATTTCTTAAACAGAAAATGCTAATCGAAAATCAAAAAAAAAAAATTGATTTATGACTGACATTTATATTTCAATAATTACTCAAATGTAAAACATAATTATGATGAAAAAATAATAATAATAATTCTGGAAAAACCTCAAATCATCATGAGAAAAATAATTACAATTTTTAAAATATTATTCACAAAAGATAACAAATGTTTAATAAACCAAATGACATCCAACATCGAATAACTTTCACAATTAAATAAAAACAATTCTCTTTTATGAATCTCATGAAAAATAAGAAATCCTTTTCTCTAACATGAGTCAGAGTGTAATTGTTTAATGATTAACCTCGAATATGGACATTGTATTACTATGTCATAAATATGTGCATGCTTACTGTTGTGACCTCTATTATGAAATGACCTTTACCCATTCTTTTATTAACATGTGACCTTAAAAGGCCAATTCTGAAAAAAAAAACAAAAGAAGAATTCGAGAAATTATATTGTACATTCTACAACATTCATTTTCTTTTCGGAATGTATGCCATGAGAGTTAAAAGTATTTATGCAAAACAAAAATGAGTAAAATGGATGCATTTGTATGTTTTAGAAATTTTCAATTAAAAGTTACATTTTCTATGAAGCAAAATAAATAAATAAATGTCTGGTTTAGAGATTAATTTTTATAGTATCATATTTTGCTTTTGCATTTTTAAATAAAAATTTTAAGTTGAATGCTTGCAAACTTAAGTATCAGAGTAAAATTCCGCAAATTGATTTTATTTAAGAATTGCAAAAAATGTAATTGTTTTAATACATTTAAGTTGTTGAATTTTATAAAACAATCAATGAATTTTTTTTTGTATTGCATTAACAATTATTTACTATTTTTGTTGATGTTTTATTAATTGTATAACTTTCAATCGGATATTTTTTAAACATTAAAACGATCTCATGCAACAGCGTTGTTCCCAATCTTCCGACAATTCTTAGGTTTTTTTTTTTTTTTTTTTTTCAAAAATGTTTTGTAAAATCACAGAACAGGGCACTTGGGATTTAGTGTCAAAAACTCTTTTCGCCGAAGTGTAGTGAATTACAAACAGTACAAAAAAACCGGGTTACCACATTTGACAACTTATTACTATAAAAAAGTCGCCACATACTAACGGCCTTTATTTTGCGATTTGGTCAAATTTCTACTGTGCAAATATTAAGACATACAAGATAACTGTGAAGTATTGTATATATAGATTAAAGATGTCCTATTGTAGTTAGAAATTCCTCCGAATGTACTAGTTTTTATCTTACAATACCAAACTACCTTCAATACTAATATTAAGATTATTACTCTCAATTGAGTTTTAGAAGAAGCTTGTAAACCTGCATTCGTTTAACTCGGAGAAGATAATTTAAGGCTATCTGATTTTGAATCTTCTTAAGTTGAGAGAAAAAAAATCTTCGCTGGATTTATGGTAAAATACGTATAATATTCTGGAACAGACCAAAAGCGTATATTGTTAGCAATTTTTTTCAAAAAGGACTATGCTTAAGCATCTTGTAGAGAGAATCTGAATGGTTGAAGGTTTCTGATTTTCTCACATATGGCACTCAAATGCAACGTGTTTATTCCTAAAAGTTTTTGCAGAACGCAATATCATCATCGCTCGTTGGTGGGCTATTGGTAAATCTGACGGTTCCTAAGTAAAAATCCATATACCCATGTGTAGAAACGTATGTTTCCCAATAATGATAGAAATACTACCTTTATTTATTAGATAGATTTTTTATTTCGTTTATATAATTGGGAGGAGGGAATCCTCCATTATAAAAGGTAAGAAATGCTTTAATAAAAGAATCGATTTTGCTCGCGTCTGTTTTTCTTGCTTTATAATGCATTATTATTTACCATGCGTTTGTTGATCTTTTGAATCTTCTTTTAAAACATTTTCCTTTCATTATTATTATTGTTTAATAATAATGAAGGAAATAATAATAAAATAATATTAGTAATAATAAAATAAATATATCAGAGGATATCATTATTCTCCAAATGCAATTTGCAAGGTAAACACTTTATCGTCCGCAAGGTTAACACTTCAAATAAAGTCCAGCAGGTTATTCAACGAGGAACGAGAATTATGTCCACAAAACAGAAAGGGGCAACGCCCTCAAGCCTGATTGCTAAACAAACATTTTACAAATTGATATTCTATTTATTTATTTTTTTTTATCATTTTTAGCTATCTTATCTCCCTCTTTTCCATCTCCGAATAAGACTCAACAAACTTTAAAAATTTGTTGGTAGAGTAAGAAAATTCAATCTGAAGTTATAAACAAACTCCATAACTGATATATCATGTGTGTGCTGATAGGGCTTAAAAACATATTAGCGATTAATATTTTTACACCAGTTGTTTATATTTTGAGGTAGAAAGTAAATTTGAATTTCATGTGTTTGGTTTTAGGGAATGTTTTGTTTGTGAAATTTTGTATTTGATTCAAGAAGTGAAGAACAATTATTTTCTATGAATTTAACTGATTTAATAAATAATTTGCTGCAGATTATTAAAAATTCTGTACTGTTTTTATTATTATAAAGATGAAAATACTTAGTTACTTTTTACTTATTATATATTGAAAATACTTATACTTATTTTTTTCTTTAGCTGTATCAATTAGAGATAGTCAAAATAAATCAAACTGACAATTCCCGCTTCTATATTGGGGATGACTATGTTATATCTGCGGGTTAGAAAGATCTTTCATTAAATTCTATGAGAAAGGGGACCTGCAAATTGGCTGTTTTTCTCACTAGTTCTATTTTCAATCTGCGAGTTATTCGTTCTAAAATAAGATGTCACCAAGGACTGAAAATTTCCAGAAAGTTGAACACAAGCTTCATCTTTTCATGAGTAGATGAGCAAAAAGTAAAATGAACTATTGATAAAAAATGGCATATCGTGTCTTATACAATAAATTATTTTGAATTAATATAAAAACGTCAAAGAAAAAAATTCAAACGAATCTAAATCTCAATTCACTACCTAAATTTAATGCTTAGCTATGGATATTTTCGTAAATTTTACATTTTATCTATATATTCTTAGAAGAACTTAGTAAATAGATATTTTTTATTGTGCTTTTTCACTACAACATTTTAAATTTACTTTAAGGAATTATAACCGAATTTCATTTCACAACCTATTTTAATTTTTATTCATTCCTACTCAAGCTAACCAAGTTTAAACCCAATAGGTGAAGGCAAATGGAAAGTTCCTTATCTATGGCGCGAATAGACACTATAAATCCGCGTGCCGAAAATCCCATGTTTTCGAAAGTATGGACAAATCGCTCTCTCCAGATACTACCTTTAGCGATGTTTGTTCCAAATTGCTGTGACAAAAATGTGGACACAGATAACAGGCTACCCACAGCGCGATCTGAGTGACATTGAATCTACTACACACCTATCATTTAGGTGCTAAATACCTTCTGATCATAATCCTAGCAGTCGAAAATGACAATAAACATATATAGCTTATGCATGAATAATCTTTACAAATAGATATAATTATCTTATTGTTAATTATACCGTCTACTTAAGAAGATTCATTACATAAAATTTCAATGTATTATAATTTATTAAAAGTTGATCATTAGAAAGAAAAAAAATGAAAACTTTTCTAAGATTTCCTTCATGTTTTTGGATCAAGTGGACAGATAAATGTGAACTGATTGTTTGCTTTAATAATATTATTATGTATTATTTTAATTGTGAAGAGTCTTTTTTAATAAGAAATATAATTGCAAGCTAATAAATACAATTGCGAAATATAATTGCGAACACAAATTTTCTTTCTCATAATCATTGATATTTAATAAAAACTTGCAAACTTTGAACCTGGATGCAATGCTTTATTTGAAGAATTAACTATTCGGTTTCAATTTGAGCATTTCAAGACAATCAAATTGCAGTTCAATTTTGACCACCCAGAATCTAATAGTGAATTTCCAAGCAACCCATTTAATCTGAAATCAATCAGATGAACAGCTTAATCGAAATCAAGTTGGAACAATAAGCATTGTTCTTTTACCTGCTACAAAAGGCGTGGCGCAACACAACCTTTTATCTCCTGCTTTGTCGCATTACCATAAAGCGAGAGTGAACTCGTGGATTATCAAGTGAGAAAAGACGAGCAGACCAAATGTTTGGGGATGTCATGGAGAGATTCCAAAATTGCTCAGAATCTTCTTGGATGGCATGCAACAATCAAATTACAAGCCCTTCATTCAATATCGCGTTGGCTATCACTGTCGGCCTTTCTGTGACCACAAAAGGCCCACATCGAAAGAGATATCTGATAAAAAGTAAGTAATGCGAATGCCTTTTTTCTGAGTAGAAATAATGGCCCCAGACAAGAAATTAAATGTTTTTACCCGGAGGACTTGAAAGCCTCACCCTTTCAAGCGATCCGCGAACTCTTCTTACCTTGATGTAGAATACCGAGGAAATAGATGCCAGCGATGCTTCCAAAAGATATGACGAAACCGGGGAGGTTGGCAGAGGCGTTAACATTATCAAATCACATGCCATCAGGGGTTGCGCAAGTTGTAGGTACAAAGAAACTTGCAGCAGCGTAATTGCTACTTGTGGCGCTGCACGCTGTGGGGAAGGCAGCTAGCTATGCAAGTTTTGGGATGCGAGGCATGCGAGATTTAATTATCGGGGATTTTTTAAGAAAGGTAAACTTTTTTTTTTTTAGCACCAAGATGGTGGGTTTCTTTCGTTGAGGGACACTGGAATAACAATGGAATACTTGCAGAAGGAAATCGATAAAGATAATAAAGAGTATGGGAAATCCCACTCGATTAGGATATGAAAACTAATATAATCTTGCCTTACGAGGTGGCAATTCAATGAGTTCTTTTAAATAATAAGTTTGCAAAACCAATATTTTCTTTATGAAGATGTAGTATGAGGATGGAGGTATAACGAGGATTTGCAGGGAAGGCATAATTCATGGAATATTGGCCATTTTAATAATTTTATACGCATTATAGAGAGAATTTTTAATGTAAAGATTGTTGTAAAGATGAAGGTTGTTTGAAAACATAATTAGTATTTTGTGAAAGCCTGAAAAGTGTTAATTTTATTTCTGGTGAAAGAGATGCAAGTTTTCTCTTGCCAAAGCCAGCAAGAATTTGAAGTACTATTTGCCTTCAATGCTAAAGTTTTTACGCCAATACAGTGGTTGGAAGAGATATTCTTTTCATTGATATATAATTTATGTAATATGAAGCATTTTTTATTGTAATACAACAAGAAGAAGAATTACAACTATCAATATTTAGGAAATTAAAAAAGATAAACAAAGTTCAAAATTGCATAATAAAATATATTTCCTTTAGCTAAGTTTCACAATTACAAAGTGAAACCATATATCCAATAAAAAGTTTTATAAAGATATACACTCAATGAAAATTTAAAAAAATAATTTAATTAATGAAAATATTAAATTTATTTTTTATATTGAAATTATCCTATCTGAAGATTTTTAAGATGCTACCTTTCAAAACCTACCAGACATGGGCAGAATAAAAACACGAAACCAAAAGTCCTCCTTTTGGACTTGAGAAGAGGGTACTAAAGGGACGACGTTGATAAGAATGTTATGTCACCAGTGGAAGATGTCTTCCACATTCTGGTGGCACCATGAGGGTAAGTGTAGCAGCCCTCTAGATATTGCTGAATCTCAATGAAGAGATACATATGCGCCGTTTTAATGGCGAAATCGGGTCAAATTACTAGAAATTTAAAAATAATTTAATTTGATAACACTTATTCTTCTTAATGTGATAGAATTTATCTTCTGAACAATTTTAAAATTAATAAATAAATTTATAAAAGAAGATATTTAATTGTTTGTATTTAATTTTCTCACACTGTTTTAAATCCAAGGTGATATGTTTTCAAAGGACTTTCTTTTTATCTATTCAACTACTATAATACGTTTTGTGAACATATTTTACTGCTATCACTTATAATTCCCATCACAATCTACCGAACTGAATTATGTAACTTCTGGAATCCTCTTAAAGCGGAGTAATTCCAAATCCGACTGCATGAATAAGTGATGCGTTTCATGAAATATTTCCCTGTCCTTGCTAGCTCAATTGTTAGTTCGAATTCTCATTGTCTAATAAGATTACCACCTTCACAAAATGATTCCTCGCAATTTTCTGTCTTTCGTTTTTTTTTCTTTTAGTATTCCTCAAAAATAATTTACGATGCCCGAATTCCTGAGAACGCATCTCTGCATTTACGAACGCCATAGAAACAATGGCAAGGTTCTTGCTCCAACAAAAATATTTACCTTTACTTTTTTTATATTTGAATGCAGTACCTACAGCATACTGGAGATGGGGAAAATGTTTAAATACATCATGCATTTTGAATAGGAGGCATATACAAAATGAATACAATAAAACCTTCATTGAATATAATAAAGCGGCACACAACGATTCCTATTCTTGACCTTTCTCTGGAATATTATCATTCTTTTAAACAAATAATAATAGTCATGTATACAAAAATGTTTCATGTTTAACGTTCCAGAATCAGCCTGAAGATCTTGTTTCAAATTGAGATTTAATCTAAATATTACGATTCCGAAACAGTTTTTTACTCAATCAAACAAGAAATAAAATCAATGGCCCGTTAAAATTGATGGAAGAAAACGAATCATCAATAATCTAAGATGATACTTTTCTTGGAATGTAAAATGACCTTCTTTCCCGTCTTTGCATTTAAATAAAATGCTTAATAAAATATTTCGTTAATCACATTTAGTCACAACTGTATTTATTTTTCTAATAAAAATATCTTTAAAGTAAACACTGAGCTATTTTATTTAAATTTTGTTAGATTTCAATAATCCTAAGAGGATACTTTTCTGGAAATGTAAAATAATGACAATTTGCATTTAAATAAAGACTTAATAAACTATTTCGTTAAATAATCACAGTTAGTCACAATTACATTAATTTTTCCAAAAAAAAAATAATAATATCTTTAAAGTAAACAATAAGCTGTTTTATTTTAAATACTTTCGTAATAATTCTGTTTAAAGAATATTATTATAAGCAAACGATTCTTATTTTAAAAATTTATTATTATTTAAAAAATATGCTTTGGTAAATTACTTAAATTTAAATTTAATGTTGTGGCAACAATGACACAAATTACATTTTTAGATTCATTTTTTTTTCGAATGAATTACTTAATTATCTTACTGTCCTCTTTTAAACTGCTATAAGATTTAGAATAGAATAATATAATCGTAACTGTTTTCGAAAATTACTAAATAATTCTGTTTTATCAATTAAGAAATTTTATAGACATGAATGTTTGAGCGAATATTAAAATAGCATACATTTTCCTTTTAAATATTACGTAACTAGATCTCAATATGGGACATCGGTGATTTTAATTCATATGGCTGTAGAATATTTAAATTGGTTATCCTAAATTTTTACGTTATTTTTACTTTAAATATTAGATACATTTTATCATGCTGGAAATTAATTAATTAATTAAATTATTATTAATGAAAGTAATTTTTAAAATTTTTCTATATTTCAAAATTTTAATTCCGAAGTTTCAGAGTGTAAATTTTCCCCCTTTTTTTCATTCTGATTAGCATGTATAATCGATAGTGTATAATCGATATAATCGATCGTGTATAATAACAATAAATAATTTCTATGAAGAAATGAAATAATGTTTTACATGAATGAATTTAACACTGTACTATTAATATCATTTTAATATTTTCTTAATTATACCAATAAAAATATAGATTATTACATTTCCAAACTGAATATTAAGTAAACACTTTTTAAAAACTATCAAACTCAAATAATATAATTATAATAATAAAATACGAAAATTAAAATTTAATAATAATGTTTAAAATTGAAAAGCTAAAAGCTTACAAAGCAATGAACGATACAATTGAAATTAGGAAGTTTATTAACATTTTATTTCCAAGTTCATTTCCACAATATTATCTTTAATGATATCCATTACATGCAACGAAAAAAAAAAAAAAAAAAGTAATAATAAAGCAGACCACATTCACGTTCACCTGCTTGAAAATTAGATCTTTCTTGACCTTCAAGTAAAAATAAATATAGATTCTGCTTTACATTAGATAAAAAAAAAAATCTGAAGGTCAACTCATAAAAATGATCTTGAAGAAATTGCTATGAAGGAATTCTCAATTAAGTATTGAATAATTTCAGCTGTATTTGAAAATATATTTCGTATTTAAATGTAATAAAATTAAATTAATGTACGACTTCAAAAATATATGAAAAAGTAATTTATAAAATTTACAGAATATGGCCTATTTTTTAATAAATAAAATTTAAATATTTAGCGAATGAAATATTTTTAAGAATTTAAGCTTTATCATTTAATATGTACAAATAAAGTGCACTCAATATTATTTTTACTAATATTAATAAAATAGTATATTTTTTTTACTATTTTATTAATAACTATTTTTTTCAAAATCATTTTTTGAAATTTTGTTTTTAATTTGTAAGACTAATACAATATTTTTATTCCTTATTTACTAATATGATATTTTTATTCCAAAAAAATTTTATAAGTATTTTTATAAATTAATAATAATAAATATTGTATTTAATTATTAAATTTATTCAAAATAAAAATCTGTATGCAAATAAATTATTAAAGACAAAAAAAAAATTCAAAGATTCCATAATTTTAATTAAAATTTCCATTTCATTTTCAATTTATTTTAGTATGATATTTTATTTTTAAATTTTTATTAAGTATTCAGTTTCGTTACAAACCTTAAAAAACAAACATTTACAGAGTGAATTTAAAAAACGAAAAGTAAATTACCTTTAAAAATAACAAAGTTCTCTATTCATTGTCATCAAGTTAAGATGAACTTAAATAAACAATTTAAATTTTAATTTATTTATTTTGTTGTTGTTGCTATTTTAAATTAAATTCTAGTTTATTACGCTTATAGCTTTATACAATATTCTTTTTCTAAATCTTTGAAATAAGAGTTTTTCTTTTAAATTTAAAGAAATTCACTGTAAAGAAAAATATACAAGCACATAATTGCGATTGTTCAATTGAATTGATTGATGCACAATTCGTTATTGTCTCACAACATAAACATTTTATTAATGAAAAAAATATTTGTATTAATTTTTCTGAAAATGTTATTTTTTTTTTTTAAACAAATAGAAAAATAAGAATTAAAAATTATAAAAATATTACATTATTTGAGAAAAAAATGCACCTGCGAAAATAAAAGCCTCCGAAAATTTTTTTTAATTAAAAATTAATTAATTTTTAATTAATTAAAAATATGTCCCAAACGATAAATAAATTATTCCATTTTCCACTCACCTGCTTCTTTTTGAAGAGGAAAAGAACAAACGAATCCTTTAACTAAAAAAAATTGTTATGATAAGTCCGCCTATTGATTACTGAGTCCAACAGGTGGCCAACGAAAATCGTCTGGCATTTGAAACAAACAGGACGCGCGGGAAAACTTCACCTCACCACATCACGTTCTTTTTTTTTTTCAATTCTTTTTCGTCTCCCTCTCCCTCGGTTCCTTTTCTCGCGTTCTCTTTGCAGACTGAAGAACTGACTTCACTTTCCGTTCCAGGCTAGGTAACTGGTTTTTCTTTGCAACACCGCTGCCAGGTAAATAAAGGGGAAGGGAGGGGGCAGCAGAGGGCAGGTAACATGACGTCATCTGGGGGTCACCTAGCATCTCTTGGGAGAAGTTGCGTCTTTTTCGGCAGTGGTTTTTCTCGGATGGTGTTTATGTGTGTATGTGAGGTTTGCGAATGGGGAAGAGGAATAATTGTGATGGCCTTCTCCCAGGTTATAGTTCGGAACTGACATGATATTACTGGATGAGCGTAACGGTAGATATCATTATGAGGTTTTAAAATTTGTATAGTATTGATTATAAAAAGGGAAGGAAAGTCTTTGGAAAACAAAATTTATTAAAACAATTATTTAACATTTAAATAAAAAAATAAACCAATATGCAAGAGAAAAAAAAATAATTTATCTGAAACATTAGCCACAGTACTTAATATTATATTTTATTTTATTATTGCGGCTAATTTTAGCATAACATGTGGATTATAATTATGATTATGATCACATTATTATTTTTAATCAATTTATCATCATCATCATTGGCGCAACAACAGCCCCATGGTGGGCCAAGGGACGCCTGCCTACTGGCAGATTTCGAGACAGGAGATATTTTCTATTTACGGAGTAGAGTTGTCAGACCTACGTTCAACACTGTACAGTCACATTAGACCGGGACCTACGGTTTAAAATGGATTCCGAACCATTACAAACATTCATAGCATGGCCGAGACTCGAACTCGAAATCTATGGCATCGAAAGCCAGAACGCTAGTCACTCGGCCATCAGACCCCTTTAATCAAGTAAAACACTTGAAAAAGTACAAGTTAAATAAATGAAATAATGGGATTTTTTTCGGGGAGAGGCAATAAGGTTAGAGTAATTTCATAATAAAATAAAAACGAATGTGCAAATGATTTTTTTTTATTTTATATTAAACAACAATTTTTACAATCGATAAATGTGCTTTATAAAAGAATATACTGGATAAATGATGGACATCACTTGTAAGGAGATTTAGGTAATATATAATTTAGGTAATATTTAGCAAATATTGGTTTTATCAATGATATGCGCGCCATGTGAAAAAAATATTTCCAAATTAATAAATATAGAACCGAATTAATTTCGTGACTTAAAAGTTTATGAAATGTGTCTGAAATTATCAAAAATTAAAAAAGAAAATAAAAATTAAAAAATTTTTAAACACGTGGTCAATTAGAAATATTTTCCTTGACAAATTATTGAAATAAAAAGAAAGACTCGCAAAAAGAAAAAGTAAATTGATGTATAAAACATTTAAAGATTATTATTAAAAACTTAATCCCTTTCACTGATATCAGTTTTGTCAAGTGTGAAAATACTATGATATGCTAATACATGTGAGAGTACACCAATATTCAATAACGCGAGAAATTTATGAAATAATTGGTCAGAACACTACTAGAACG
Organism: Caerostris extrusa; assembly: GCA_021605095.1. Taxonomy (NCBI): domain Eukaryota; kingdom Metazoa; phylum Arthropoda; class Arachnida; order Araneae; family Araneidae; genus Caerostris; species Caerostris extrusa. Next base: position 230,269 of record BPLR01019374.1, read on the forward strand.
GGAATTCTGCACTTTAGGGTTTCGCTTGTTTATTTGGCGATTTTCTCCTGTAGTTTTCGCCAAGTTCCCTCTTCTCTTTGAAGCCGCTGCTGTTGCATAATACTGTGGCTTTGATGATTCCATATGGCTCGGAAAAGAGACTTGGCGAAATTGGAACCCTAAAGTGCTGAATCCCCACAATAACGATAGTAATATAGCAAAATTTAATAACTCTAGAACTTTACAAAGAAGGAACTGTCCAAATACTACAAGAAGCACTACCCAATTCAGGCAAAGTAGTCTGTTAAGTGATGGTTAAATTAATTTTTATAAACATAAACTTATCCTTAGACTCTGTTTTGAGGATATTGAAACAATAATCTGTTTATATTTTGAAAGCCGTACAATTCAAAACAAACTACAGAGCACGTGACTTGATATTGACCAATCGTTATGTTTAGCAATACATATTTCACGCCTGTTTTTAAAACTCGCGTAAATAAAATTACGAGAAAATCAGCGTTTATTTTTAAATGAAAGTTTTTTTAAATGTAAATTTTCCGTGTTGCACAACAAGATTAATCTGTTTTAAAAAATAATTTATATTCTTATTTTTTTTTTACTTTATAGCTTCATTTTCTAATTATTTATTTATTTGGGGACGCCACGGACCTCTAAACAGGACAACATCATATTCACACATGATAAAAATATTTGCATTTCCTCGTAGTTTTCTTCAAAAGGCCCAAAGAAAATTTAAAACCTTAAACATAATATTATTACAACATAATTTGTAACTTATATTATAAGTTTGATTAATTTTAAACAGAGAGCTGGTATTGTATAAGAAACTCTTGTGATAAGTATTTAATATAGCTTGATATCTATTCAAGGATAGCAATTACGTTATAAGTTTCTACAGCCAATATGAATGATTTCTCCTTTTTTTTTTTATGGAAATTTCTTTTCCATAACCCAAGTAATTAAAATATGAGTGTATATTTATAAATAACAGTTTAGTGCAATAATATTTTTCTCAATTTTTTTTTAATATTTTAACAACTAAAAGTTGTTTAACTCATTTGAATTATGGAATTTTATGATTATAATGTAAATTAACTTTTTTAAAAATGTGTTTTGTTTCACTTGCTCTATAATTGAGTTTTTGATTGCTACATCTTTTTCACTGTCAGATTTATTCTATAGTGGTGATTATTTGACTGTTTGATTGTAATAGATGTGATCTAATTGTGGCCTTCCTGAATTATTTTTTATTTTAAGCATTGTAATTTTTAACCTACCAAAATAAAATAATTTGAATTCGACGAAATTGGTCAGTTCTGAGTCATATTTGTTTTTAAACATCTGACTAAGTTAAAACATCTTTTTGAGGACCTCGAAAAATTTCCGTAAAGAAAAAAAATTTGCTAACGATAATCATGGGAGAATGATTTTAAAATAACTTTACAGCCAAGGACGAAGTTGTATGACTTTTTCTGATACGGGCCTCCTAAAATTGAGAGGCCTTAGTGGGTAAGGGAGGCCTCTCTTCGGAAAATGAAAATATTATTTTTTAAAAAAGACTTTGTTATTTACAGCTGTGTTTTGTGAAAAAAATTATCAAAATTAAAAAAACTTTGAATTCTTTTAAGAATATTAAATTCAAGTGTTTGATTGTCAGAATCAGAAAATTCAAATTCAAAGTGTGATTGTCAGAATCAGAAAGCAGTTCAAATTCAAAGTGTGATTATCAGAATCAGAAAGCAGCTCAAATTCAAGTGTTTGATTGTCAGAATCAGAAAGCAGCTCAAATTCAAGCGTTTCGATTGTCAGAATCAGAAAGCAGCTCAAATTCAAGCGTTTGATTGTCAGAATCAAAAAGTAACTCAAATTCAAGCGTTTGATTGTCAGAATCAGAAAGCCACTCGATCCTACATCAGATAAAAAGAAGACATTTTTTCATGGATACACATGATATTGGAATTAAATCTTCCATACCTGAGGGATGTTCAAACCTCGAGCCGCTTGCGTCTCATAACTGTTATGAAACGGCACAATAAAAATTCCTAAATCTACTTAACGCATTTAAATTATAATGTTAATTGTTTTAAATCTCAAATTGCATAAAAAATAGATCCGAAAATAAGGAAATTAAGTTGTTTTTTTTAAAATTTGAATAACACATTGGTTTTCCTATTTTAATTTTTGAGAAATTTGATATGGTGGATATACTAAATTGTATATCTATTCATAAATAAATAAAAGGGTATGTGAGCCTACTCAAAATAACTCTCGGTTTACTAGGACTGGAATTACAAAGTTTCACTACAATTTAATCATCCCTCTTATTAAAAACAAAAGAGAGATAAAACATTATCTTATTATTGTTGAATATTCTGATTTCACATTCTACAAGATTTTCTGTGTATGTTATTTATTTATTTATTCTTTTGAAAGTTTGTTTTGATGCTGTTTAAGCTGCCTGATGGCAAATTGGCTAGTACTCTGGCCTTTGGTACCACAAGGTTCAGGTTCGAATCCTGGCGCTAGCATGGATGTTTGTTAGTGGTTCGGAATTCAAATTAAACTGTAGATCCTGGCCTAATTAGCCTAAGTATGCAAACAATTATCGTAGAATGACAAACCAAACCCAAAACGATCCTGTCTAATGTCCCAACTTGGGTGTGTAGTAAATAAAATACTGAATCCAGGATTGCCTTATGTAGGATGATTCAAAAGTGAAGTAAATTCCCTGAAATTTTTGTTAAAGTTTACATGCATTTATATTTTTGTACTTGGCATTACCAAGTGAAAAATCAAATTATGCCTTTTTTATAGTGTTATTTGATGATATTTACTACACTGTTAGGAACACAAATATCTCATTATTGTATAATGATAAGTTGATATTTTCATTACACAATAATCAAGTTATATATATATAGGTTGGTATATCAGGTTATATATAATTATTATATGGTTGTTCCAATTGGCGTAACTTGGAAAGTAACATCCACTGTAGTCCAGCGAAGAATAAACAAGTAATATATATAAAAAAAAATTTTAAAGTCAATTCCTACTTTTTTTTTTTTCACTATATTGCAGAACGTTCTTTATAAATAATTTTCATTCATTTTTTTTTATCTGCCGCCATCTATTGGTAGATATATGCAACTTAAATCTAAAAATTAAAATCAATTAATTAAATTTAATTACTGTATTAATATTTGAAAAACTGTATTAACATCAAGTGTTAATACAGTTCATTACAAGCTCAAAAAAAAATTGTATTTGAACTTGAGTGGATGAATAAAAAAGTATTTTATTAACGATTGAAAATTGGAACAAGATATATATAGGGAGAGTGTGAGCTAATAGAAGGAATTAAAAAAAAGGGTTTGTAATAGGGATGTTTTGCTAATTCAATCTTTGCTACCATCCCTTATAATGAATGAAAATCCCAAAACGAGAATTAAATTTAAGCAATGTCAATTAATTATTTCGCTTTATGAAAATGTTCATTAAAAAAAGATAATTATTTAATCATAAAAATGGTGGAGAAATATGATTAAAAAAGCACTTCAATTTTGGATTCTTAAAATATCACATTCGCCATTGATAAGCAGATTTTGTAGTAGTTTCGGTTTTCACAGAATACTCTGGGGGGGTGAGTGGGCTTACACGATTGCGACACAACACGGTGTCTACACGATACATTTATTGTATAACTTTGCATTAATATTTATTTGATAAAGCTGTATTCCTGTTATTTAGATTGAGTAAAGATGATTATTCTCGTCTCGGTGTCACAGGTTTTGCGTTCGAGTCCCGGCGGTTTCATGGATGTTTGTAGCGATTTGGAATCCATTTTAAACAGTACTTGACTGTAGAGCGTTGGCCGTAGTGCAGGCATTCCTACCGCCTAAAAGAAAACATCACCTTTCTCGAAATTTGCCAGTAGGCAAACGGCCTTAACCCGCTATGGGGCTGTTGCGCCATTAAAGGACAAAGGTGATTACAAAATTTAAGTAACATCAATGTTTTAACTATCGCAATTAGAAAAACATCATTCACTTTTACTTCTTCTAAATATTTTTGCAATTTGATTAATACTTTTTGAAATTACTTTTGCTTTTTTTTTCTTTTTCTTTTGCAAAGTCTCGCCTTTTATTTTTAGTAAATCGAACAATGCCTAACCTTGTGAGTTTGGGGATTACCAGGGAATCTGACTATTAAATTGATGGAATTCAATTGAAATCCGACAAGTAAACCGAACCGATTTTCGAAAACGTCTACTATATGCACGTTAAATCTGTAGCCCAGAAAGTTCGGTATGAAACCAGAGAAGGATGTGAACCCTTGTCATTGCTGGTGATCTCACCCTCTTGCTGGTGATCACTCCAAATTGTGATGACATGCATCAGAAAACAACGTTGATTCATCGAATTAGTGCATTCAACGCAAAAAGAGGATAACAAGCTTCACTGGTTCATAGGCTAATGAGTTGAATTATAAATGCTCCTCCATTATCAAGAAAATTAACTTCTTAACTCTCTTCAATTGATAAAGGTGTGAGTTAGCTTGTCATTCAAATTGTATTGCTTCTCTTAATTTTGTGATAATAAAAATGTAAAAATACTTTTAATCTTAAAGTGAAAATTATTTTTATGTTATCGTAGGCTATCTTGCATATAACAAGAGTCCGAATCTCATTAATGACGTGTATTATAATTACTGATGTCAGAAATAAGATCTCCTAGTTATTTTTAAAATACCATATATATCTGACATCCTATATCATTTTGACAATATATACATTTGACTATATCCTATATCCTTTTGACAATATATACATTTGACATCCTATATCCTATATCATTTTGGCAATACCTAAACTTGACTTCGTATATCTTTTTGGTAATACCTACATTTGACATCTTATATCATTTTGGTACATTTGACATCATTATCATTTTTGACATCTGATACCTATATCATTTTGGTAATACCTACACTTGATATCCGAAAAGCATATCATCTTATATCCAACATGAAATATTCATTTGATATCCTATATCATTTTGTACAAATATGTAAACTTAACATCCTATATCCTATTCCATTTTAACAATGACATATTGACATCCTACATTTGATATCCTGTCATTTTGACACTTGACATCCATTTTGACAATATGCACATTTGGCATCCTACATCCTATTTCATCCTTTATGGCAATTAGTATGTACATTTGACACCCATTATCATTTTGGCATACATTGATATCCTATAACATTACCACATGATTGCCTCTAAAGTTTTTCCGAAAGACGATATCTTATATCCACATAAAAGTATTCATATGATAAGAGTTCGAATCCCATTGAGGGCGTGTATTACAATTATTAAGAAATAAGATTTCTTTGTCATTTTGACGATATTTACATTTGATATCCTGTAGCGTACATCATTTTTGACAATATATACATTTGGCATCCTATATCATTTTGTAAATGCCTGTATTTGGCATCCTACATCCTATATCATTTTCACTAGTATGTACATTTGACACCCATTATCATTTTGACAATGCATACATCTGATACTCTATATAAATTTTACCACATGATTGCCTCTTAAAGTTTTTCCGAAAAAGCAATAACATCTTATATCCACATGAAAGTATACATATGATAAGAGTTCGAGTCTCATTGATGACGTGTGTCACAATTACGGATATCAGAAATAAGATATCCTAGTCATTTTAACATGATTTTATAATTTTCTATATCATTTTGACAATATATACGTTTAACATCCTATAGCCTATATCAGGGTCTCCAAACACAATGGCCTCTGGCCAAATCCGGCCCGCCAGTGTCATCAATCCGGCCGGCGACAGCGAATAGCTTATTGTTACTGTAATAAGTTGGATAAAAAACACAGAATGATAATAACTCGGTTTTATTGACTTGCTAGGTAAAGCTTAATGACAAGCATAATACACAGAAAATTTAACTTAAGCATAACAAATAATTGAAATGAATCCTAAAGCATAACAAATAATTGAAATGAATCCTAACTAGTGAACATCCCGCGGTTACCCTCGGTAGTTATGTTGCGATAAAGAGTATCGCATATGTATGTATATCGATGTTTGGAATGTATCCTGAATCAAACATATGATTTTTATCCTGAAAATCCCTCAGGAACGGAAAAGCTAAATTAACGCGAATGAAACCGTGGGTATCCACTTGTAAAAATACTAATGAGATTTATGTAATTGTGATTTTTCACTGACAATAGTTTGTAGTTGTGGATCAATTTTACTTGTACTACCAATTATTAAAAGAGATTGTAGTAATTGAACCAGCAAATTTAGCAAGCGTATGCTCGCTCAGAGAGCGTACTCGGCGACTAGTTTAGAAATTATAGATAATGGCAGAAAAATTAAATGGTTTTGGCCCTTGGTACTTACTGGAGTAAACAGTATGACCCTAAGACTGGAAAGTTTGGAGACCCCTGGCCTATATCATTTAAACAATATATACGTTTAACATCCTATATCATTTTGACAGTATATACATTTGACATCCTATATCCTAATATAATTTTGACACAATAATTTTGACACTTTTGACATCCTATATCCTATATATTTTGACACAATATATGTTTGACATCTATGTTATGTGCCACACATGGAAAAATATTTGAAATTCTACGTCTTATGGATGAACGAACTTTTCACGAATCAGGATATATTTTTTATGTAAAAGAATGATAAGCTATACTTTCATTACATGAATTTTGATGTTATCTTTTAAGGCTTCCTAAATATGAATAAGTAATTTTTGTATATCTAATCTATATTCTTTGCAACTTTCGCTGTGAACTTACTTTCACCAAGTTGATACCGTCGTTTGATTAGTATTCTGCAAATGCTCGCATACTTTCGCAAAACAGTGAAATTCCCCAATACACACACGTAAACTTGTGTGCTTTTCAAAATGTTAATCTCACATCCATTCATTACATTCAGATAATGTCAACGCTTTTTGAGTAGCAAATTGAATAAATAGTATTTAATCTGCGATAAGTAAGAAAGAATTTTATTTTTTTTCACCCATAACAAAATATTTCATCTGTAAATTTAAGGAAGTGTTTGCAATCTGCCTTGTTTTTACAAAGTGCCCCTGATATAACTTTTGCTGCTGAAATTTTAAAATTTAATAAGTGATGAATCCGTTTGAAGTTTTAAAGCAGGAATAAATAATGGAAAACAAACAAGATGTTTTGTTTTTAAACAAGTAATATATAAAAAAAAAATTTAAAGTCAATTCTACTTTTTTTCAGTATATTGCAGAAAGTCCTTTATAAATAATTTTCATTCATTTTTTAAGTTTATTTGAGCCCTCTATTGGTAGATATATGCAACTTAAATCTAAAAAAAATAAAATTAATGAATTAAATTTAATTACTGAATTAATATTTGAAAAACTGTATTAACATCCAGTGTCATTCCCTACAAGTTAAAAAAATGTATTTGAACGTGAGTGGATGAATAAAAGTATTTCATTAACGATTGAAAATTTGAACAAGATATATATAGGAGAGTGTGAGCTAATAGAAGGAAGTGAAAAACCTATTTATTTAAGGAAGTCAGTATTTACATCCAACTCATTAAATGTTCAGATTAAATTTGTAGTCTATAACGCATGTATATTTCCAGAAAAAAATGAAGTATTCTACAACTGAAATAAGTGTATATAAAAATTATTTTCATTTAGAATTTCAAGATATATCCTAACTTTTTAACCGATGTTTATAATTAACAACTGTTATTATAAATAATAAATTATTAATTAGAAAGTTTATTTTGAACTAATCTAAGGACGAATGAGTTTGCAAAAGACGAAGTCAACAAATAGTTTTATAATGAGTAGGAGCATCCTTTATATTTTTTTTCCTTTTCACACTTCGTGGACAGCAACATCTAAACCAGGGGGTGGTCAACCCGCGGCCCGACTTGAAAATTTTTCCGTGACATTTATCACACTTTTACAAAATATATTTATTTTATAATAGCCAAAGTAGTGAAAACCAATGTATTAAAAATACATTATGTATGCATCCATATATTCAAAAATAACTGCCGAAATTATGAGAAAAAATTAGCTTTCATTTTAAAATAATATTTTTGTGAATATAGGACAGATATTGTCTGTTTTATTTATGAGTTTACAGTTTTATAATTTTTATGATTTCGCAGAATAATTATATTCTGCGAACTCATGATGCGCACGCATCTTGAAACATCTAATGTAACAGGTTCTATGTTTCATTTTAAGTGACTTCAGTGACGCGGTGGCCATCTCTAGATATGCACAGTTGATTGTTGATAGCAGAGCAAACCAGACTCTTAGTTGAAGTTGTAAGCGCTTTTGGTTCAACTTACTCCTGCGAACCTTTTTTTTTTTTTTAATGAAATTGATCAAACACAAAAACACGCTCAAACATAACGGTCTCTAACCTGCAACACCTATTACGATGTGCAAATTCTCAAATTGAGATCGATCGGCAAAAACTAAGTGAAAGAATAGAGAAAACAAATATCGCACTAGCAAAATAAATATTTTTGAATGATTTCATTTTTTTTTTATTTTGTTTATATTTATATATTTTTTATATTTCATTTTCAGTGTTATATATTTCTTATGTACATTTAGTATCTTTGTTATTATATTATATATGTTTACATGTAATAATAATAGTAAACACAAAAATAATAATTCATTATATTTCAATTTTTTTTTTCAAAAAATGTCTATAGGGGGCCTAAATTTAATATGGGGACGTATAATTTTATATGCGGCCCGCGGAGTTATAATGCATTTTCAAAGTGGCCCGCTAGATTATTTGGGTTGGCCACCCCCTGATCTAAAACCAAGTCCAAGAATCCGTGTATGGTCTCATGGACGGAGGGAAGGGTTGGGCAGCTTCTGTTGTAATGGAGCTGACTGGCTCTTTAAGAAATGAGAAGATTCGATGATGATTTAGATTGCTTGTATAAGCATTTCGCATCGATCTGCTGGGAGAGGGAGGGAGGGGAGGCCTGGTGGTCAATTGGCTAGCGCTGTGGCTCTTGGTACCACATGTTGAATTCATAGCCAGCGGTTTTGTTAATTACAAAGCAAAATAACAAAGGAAAACGAAATGTCAAAAACTAAATAATTATATTTCCAATATAAGTGATTTCCTGATTAAAAGTTTTCTTGATTTCCTTGATTAAAAGTTTATTAGAATATACCACTTGCGGGGCCTGAATGGCTGAGTGGCTAACGCTCTGGCACTCGATAACAAAGGTTTCGGGTTCGATACAGGCGGGGGCATGGATGTGTGCGAGTGGTTCGAATCCACATTAAACTGTAAATCCCCATCTAATTAGCCCAAAGTGTGCACAAAATGACTGTAGAGCGACAAACCAAACCTGGGGAAGGGAAGTTTTCCTTTTTTTCTCATCAATATACGAATGCAGGACAGTTATTCACAAAAGTCTCCCCGGAAGGCAATGGCTTTCTTTTCGTCTCTAGTCAGTGAACTGTTCATGGCATTAGGTCCACTAATGTACCAAAAAATTAATGTGCACAATGCAATTAGAACCATGTACAGTGGATTTAATTCAGTCAATTGGAAACTGAAGTGATTTTTATATACCAATTATTTTTTATACATATCCTGCTTACTAAGAATCGAGGCTTTGCTTATCTGCTTTTTTTCAACCTTTTCTCGATTACAAATCTCGCAAATCATTCGTCCGATGGTGCAGAAAATCTTCCGAGTTCCTGATTCACTTCCTTCCAGAAGTGATGAACATTACTTCTAAAAAGAGGGATTAAGATATCCTTTCCTTTTTCTTCTTCTGACAACCATAAAGCAGATGGTATTTTTTTTCCAACGACCCTCTCTGGTGGTCACCGAGAGAAAAGTGTTTAAATACAGCCGGGATTAGTCACACACGGGTCTCTAATGAAGGAAGCCACCCTGTCACTCATTGTTGGTTGACAACTCAAGCGTGTTCATCTAATTGAGTGAACTTTCCCCTCACGTGTGTTGAGGCATGTTCGGAGGGAGAGAAAATGATCTGATTTGTTATGCTAACTGCTGCTTCGATGTGTTGGAATAGAAGAAAAAAAAAGGCTGATTCTTATGTTTGGGGACACTCATAACAGGTTTGATAATAAGGATTAGCCACACAGACTTCTGATGAGATGGAGAAACAGGTATGTTTGGAAGTATGCGTGCTGGATTCAGTTTGTTGAAAGAGGATGATAATTTTGTTTTGAGCGCATTTATAACTGATCTTGAAGAAATGATTTGATTTGTTATTTAAATTTCTAATTTAATATAAATGATGCTGATATAACATATTAGTTGTTAATCAATTATTAATTGTAAGGCTAATAATTGGATTTTCAAGGATTTAAGGATTTGATTTGCCAAAAGGAGGGCTGGAGCATTAGCGAATAGTACGTTGGATTTCAGAACAGAGAAAGTTAGTTAATTAGTTAATTAAAGAACGAAAGTTAGTTAATTAGTTAGCCTGGGGTAGAGGGGAGTTTTGCTTTTTTCTTTTATCAACATGCAAATGTAGGATAGTTAGTCATAGAAGTTTGATCTTTCGTCTGACCTCCGCACTTCCTCCCCCACCAAAAAAAAAAAAAAAAAAAGCGAATCCATAGCTTCTGTGATGTGTACGAGAAAACTATAGACCAGAATATCCTCCAGTTAAATATGAGGAGCAAAAAAGGAATTTGAGTTCCTCATCAATTCACTCTAATCTGTGATATCAAAATGTGGGTGGAGTGATAATGTGTACCCTGGGTAATGTGTGTCGATATGATTTTGAAAATGTGTGTAAAATTATTATTAATATTTTATCTATCTCATGTACCTTGAGATTTTGAATGTGTAATAGTAGTACAGGAGGATTATAAAAATCTTTTCTCGATATATGAGTCCCTAGCTGTCATACTATTCACAGAAACTGAATGAAATTTTGGTTTAAGGTATTTTGATGTATGCATTCAAGAATCATACGAAAAACAATAACTAACAGTTACGGTTACAGTAACAATTTACAAATTTTGAATACAAAATTTCAAATGGAAACACTTAGTTTTTTATTGGAATGTGATTTCCGTATTGAAAACCATAAATAGCATTGGAACGATACCTGTATCACGAGAATCGCCGGCACTAGACAAACTAAGAAAAAAGAAACCAATAATTGCTGAGAAGCAACAGAAAGCAAAACATTTTAATGCATTTCACACATTTTCCAAGTGACCTCCTTCACAAATTTTGTATGCTGCAGATGGTGTATAGCATTGAAGCACGTACCATGACAAGAGGAATCTATTGAACATGATGTCTGATGACATCTTTCAAATTAGATGCAGTGTGAGGATTAAATGCATACACTTTAGATTGTAGGCATCCCTACTTCTCTGTTGGTGTTTGTTTCAGATTGTTTGAAACAAGCAACTGTGTTTTGTTTTGTAGTTTTCACTTTTCTTAGTCTGTCTAGGTCCGGCGAATTTCGTGCTACAGATACCGTTCCAACGCTATTTATGGTTTTTCACTATGGAGATTATATTTCGATAAAAAGAAATACATGTTGTCATTTGAAATTTTCGAAATCGTGTAGAATCATACTTTACTCAATACTTTAAACCAAAATTTTATTCAGTTTCTGTGAATGATATGATAGCTAGGACTCACATATCGAGGAAGATTTTTATAATTACCTGTATATAATGTAGTATGTATGTGAAAATTTCCCTTCCCTATGGAATACTGGTCGGTAGAAAAAAACAAAGAAAAACCGTATCCTGTTGTTTCTAACTTCTTTATCTATAATCGAGATGGAAATTTGGAGAATAATCTGAAAAATCATGGGATCGAGAAAAATAGCTGCCGAAATTAGAGAAAAATGGCAGTATCGGAAGAAGGAGGTGTGTGTCAGATTCCAGAAGAATCTGCCCGAAGGAGAGCGAACTCCAGTAAAAACAAGAACTAAATTACTTCTTTGGTAATGATGAATAAGAAGAGAAAAAAGGGTTCTGTGGACCCCAGAGCGAGGAGGCCCAGGAACCGAGATGTGAACTCCGAATCAGCAATTACTTTTTAGTAGGTAATGGAGACGATAGTTTTCAGGACTTCCCAGTGAAACACCGTGCGCTAAGTCGAGATATTTGGACTTTTAATGTTAAGACTTTAGTTTCTATAAAGTACGGCTTGATCATCGCTCTTAAGACTTGGTGGCCCAATGGTCTCAACATCCATTGGCATTAGATTATTGTTTTATATAAAAATATTTTGTGTTGTGTACTAATTTTTTTTAATCATTTACTAACTTTTCTGTTAATACAATATATTACTCTTTGATAGGGTATCATCTTTTAAAAGTGTGTTGACAAATCTGCCCATTGCTTATGTTATTATTTTCTATCAATGTATCGTTTTGAAACAGTATGTTTAACTAAAACCATGCGATAACATTTCTGTCTACTGCACGTTTTGCATTACACGATACATTACATTACAGATAACTACTATGACGAAATTAATTATTGTTCCTTGAAAGTAGTTAATTTCACTATATTTCAAAATTAAACTAAATTTTTATTTAAATCAAAAGAATTACGTTTTTTTATTTAATGTAATGTATTTCTCTTCTAAGTTGTAAATTCTGAAGGCTTTCAGATCTGATAAGATAACTTGTGGTAATGGTGATCTAAGAAAGTTATTGAGATTCTTTACTTTGAAGATTCCTCCTGCATTTGATCTGATGAGTTGTGCTTTTTTGTCAAATAGCTGAATATTTTAAAACAACGTATGGTAAAATTAAAAGATCACTGTGATTGGTTTCGATTATTAAAAGGTAAAATATATAATTTGATATGCAAATTTCTCATTCTATTTGTTAGGTGAACGAGAGTTTCACTTGGTTTGCTGATTCAGTTAAATGTTTATGTTTCGATGATGTATGCATGAATGGTTGGCATAGAGAAAGAATTAGTTAACCAAACTGCTAATTCGATCACGATTATTTGTGAAAGTATATAAATATCTTCATAATTGGTTTGGATATTAGAAGAGGAACGATATAATTGGTAATGCAAACTTAAAAGAAATCTGTTAAAGATATATTTTTTCCCAATGCAGCTGGCAAACAGGCATGGACGTCTTGGATGCCTTAAGTCAAGCGCTGCACAGACGTTACTCACTTTGCATTACCCACAGGAGCGTGTAACTTGAAGATAAGCCACGGATGCGGAGTAACAATGCCCCCGCAGCGCTCTGCGATCATATTAGACCGGGACCTACGGTTTAAAGTGGATTCCGAACCACTACACACATCCATGGCACCGCCGGGACTCGAACCCGAAACCTGTGGTACCGAGCGCCAGCCACTCGGCCATTCAGGCCCCCTGTTAAAGATATATATTCATATATTTGAAAGTAAATATACTGGTTCGAAAAATGATTTGATTTTTTATGAAGACTGTCAATACGATTTTTAAAACTAAAAAGGTTATTATGTTTGGAGACATTCCTATAAGTGAAAAATTATCTAGATAGCTATGCTAACTGCATACTAAAACATGGTCATACTTTGAAAGGCGTTGGGGACATTTATGACTGATCCAGATATTTGAAAGCATCAGATTTGATATGCAAACTAATGATTCGATGTGTTAAAAGGATGCAGCACTTTGCGTACAAAAGAAATTATTAGTTATACAATTTTCGATGCAATTTTTTTGTTAGATTGAGTTGCTAAAAAACTTTTCTTAATATTTAGAAATTAAATATGATGTTATTGTTTTTTCAATTCTTCTATTAGCTCACACTCTCCCTATATATATCTTGCTACATCTCACACTCTCCTATATATTTTCAATCGTTAATTAAATACTTTTTATTCATCCACTCAAGTTCAGATACATTTTTTTTTTAACTTGTAGTGCATGACACTTGATGTTAATACAGTTTTTCAAATATTAATTCAATCATTAAATTTAATTAATTAATTTTAGTTTTTTTTTTTTTTTTAGATTTATGTTGCATGTATCTACCAATAGATGGCGCGAGATAAACTTAAATAAGTGAATGAAAATTATTTATAAAGGACTTGCTGCAATAGAGTGAAAAAAAAAAAGTAGGAATTGATTAACATTTTTTTATATTACTTATTAAATGTGTACTCTTGATCTTAAGTCAATGGGTATTATAATGGGAGATCTGTAGCAAAAAGAATAAGTCAGAGACAGTTCGAACCCCGGGGAACCTGTACACCTACATTTTGCAACATAAATTTAAAGGGTCCCAAGCGTACACATTACACTCTGGCGCTCAGTACCACAGGTTTCGAGTTCGAGTCTCGGCGATGCCATGGATGTTTGTAGTGGTTCAGAATCCACTTTACGCCGTAGGTCCCGGTCTCATATGACTGTAAGAGCGTCACGGAGCAAAAGTCTGACTTCTACCTACGGGTGCTCCATCACAACAGAAGCTGCCCCTTTCCCCTCCATCCATGAGTAGATCATTCATGGGATATCCGTCCCGCACTGCAGGACATTGAGGAGTAGTCACAACAGCAACATAAATTTGGATTAGCATTTGTGGGTGGTTTTTCACTTTTCTTTTCTTTCTGTTTGAGTATACAATAGAAAGATTTTTTAGGACTGTCGATTTATTATGGTCATACATGTCCCACTCACGTGTATCACACCCAATCCACTTACAAGTGATGAAGGGGGACATTTTGGACGTTTTCTGGGTACTTTTAGAAGTTTTCACTGTTGAACTTTTAGTAGTAGCTGTTCGGGTAGTATGAAACTAAAAACTGAAAACAGTTAGTCTGGAATTCGATAAGATGCTTTCTTACAGACACTATCTCTTCTTATTCAGAATGCAATGACTGCAATGGGCTTCTTTAAAGGATCTAACACTGAATCTTCCTACACGTAGTTATCTTCCTGCACAACAATTGTCTTTTATTTAAGTTTTTGTCAGAACATTTTCCATTATATCCAATCACCCCCTCTCAATAATCTAAAGGTAGAATGAAAAGAAAATAGCAGTTAAGATAAAAATAACAATTTTGGCTAATTAGGTGTGACATAAAAGTCGTACCTATCAGCATTGCCTTGAGCTCAAGGAAAATTACACTTTAATTACAGAAAAAGATATTTTAGTTATTAATTAGATCTCTTATCCTGAATTTTTTATCTGAAATTCATCTATCAACTAAAGAAGAAATCTGAAAAAAATTATATTTCAAGCGGAATTGATACCAATTTTAATTAATTTTCGAACTCAGGATAGGCTTATACCAAGCAATTAGTAATCATCTATAAGTATATTATGTAGTAATTATCTTTTTATTTCTTTAAAACAATTTTAATTTAAATGGGAAAAGCAAATAAAATATGCATTTTAATAACATTTTCAAATTTTCAAAACAAACCAAACTTGTTTATTAAACAATAATTGTTTATTATTATATGTTTATTAATTTAACTGGATTTACCAGACGTCTCGATTTGACCGAATTTGTCCCAGTTTGAAGATATATAGTCCAGGCGTCTCGGTCAGTTTGTGATTTTGTTCCGAATATTTTTTAAAGATTTAAAAATGTCAGATACGTTAGCGATATTTTTAATATCACCTTGTACCACTCTTCGTAGATAATAGAGAGTTTTGCATACCGTACTTTAAAAATACGGTATTTTTTTTTTCTTCCTTGCGCGTGCTCATAGGAAACATTATTACGGATACGCATGCGCAATTCCCTTATTTTTTTTCTCCTTAGCGCGCATGCTCATAGGAAACATTATTACAGACACGCATGCGCAATTCCCTATGAGCATGCGCGCTAGGGGAAAAAAAATACCGTATTTTTAAAGTACGGTATGCAAAAACTCTCTAATAATGAATAAATATTTGTTCAGCGTTATGTGCCATCTACGAAAAAGAATATTACATTTGCATGCATTATATTCATTGCTTGTTATATGCTCATATTTATATATATATATCTCCTACTACGTTGTTGGTGTCTACTTCATTGTTTTTATATTCTCTGTTATTTTAATCGCAAGTTGAGTAATTCAAAACTTATACAAAAAAAACCTTTAATTTTTAATACTGACTTCGAAGAATCTTATTGTTTCGTCAATTTTAAAGACAAATGTGTCCATTGTGCGGCAGTAGCGTTGTAATACCGAAAAAAAAAAAATATAATGTTTAACGTCACTTTAAGGAAATTCGTGCACACATTTTAGATGACTTATCCACTTAAATCTGAAGTAAAAAATAAAAAAACTAAAATCAAACCTTAACAATCAGATTTCACTTAACCGTGGTAAAAATGTTCTAGATGCCCCATTCTAAATTTTTCAAATGCTCGCGAAGAAGAAAAGCCTTTCCAAGTTAATTGAATTGTTAAAAGAAGCGTTTATAACTGATGTTGATTGCTTATGTGAAGGGTTTTTCTAATAAATGTGTAATTATGTCAGAAATACAATTTTTATCTGCTACAAATACTACATCCCACGCTCTCTACTACATTTATGTAATGTTAATCATGCTGCAATGTTTGTCATTTAAACTAAACACAAACTACACAAACCTTCATGCCAAGTTTCTTAGCGAACCTTCTTAGACTCCTTCTATATGCCTAATTTCTTATAACAATAGTTACTTCAATTCAAATTTTAAAATATTAACCTATTATGTAGGTTTCCGACCATCATCCATAGTGCTAAGTCGGTTGCACCGCATATTTCGTTAGATGATTTAAATGCATTCCTGGAAAAATAGCAAAACTTTTACTGGACATTTTCTGTATTTTTGTAGTACAGACTCGAATAGCAAAAAATAATTTGATGTTTAAAAAAACAATTTAATGTTTTTTTTATGATGTTTTACGACTGTTTTACTTTTTTACCACTATGTTTTACTTTTACTGTTTTATTTTTTTTTACAAACTTTAAATACTGTGCAACATAGCATTTTTGAACTTAATGAACAAAGTTTCAAAAACATAGTTCCAATTTTTAACTCTTAAAAATTATATAATATGCACACTTAAAAGCGTAAAAAAATTCTTTCAGACATAAGGAACAAAAAATTTATGATTAAAATATTCTAAAAAGGGTGCGACAGTAGTTCATTCCCCTTACCACCCTGGCAATCTTGGTAACATCGTAGGCGGCTATAAGATCTACTGCGTACTGGGCATGCAGCAACGCTCCAAGAGATACCTTCGTGGGGTGTAGGCCAGGCAAACTTTTCGATCGCGGGTCAAAAATTGAAAAAAAAAGTTTGATGGGCCAAGGTAAATTTTTCTAAAAATTTTAAAAAAATATGTATACAAATATTACAATTTAAATATGTTAATGAGATGATTGAATTTTCCAGGATTTCATTTTTAAGAGTTCCCCTTATATTGAGGTTTGAAGTGAGATGTACTGATTCTATGAACGAGGCTAAATGTCATCTGTCACCTAACTTCTGAAATAATTCTTTCTAAGGTTCAGAGTTGGAAAACACTTGTTCACATATATAAGATGAAGGAAGAAAAAAATAATATTTAATTAAAGTAGATAAGGATATGGATATATAATATATATATTTAATTTTGCTCCTCGGACTGGCAAATTAAAAATTCCTACCCGCGGGCGGTTAGAACCTTCCGACGGGCCGGGGTTGGCCCGCGGGCCGTAGTTTGTCCGTCCCTGGTGTAGGCTGAGTGTCTACAATGGAATGCGGGCGGCCTGTCCCAATCTAAGAAAAAGTTCAGATTCAACATTCCCCTTTTCAGCTACAATGTTTAGACTTGCCGGTGGGCTATGACTGTTTGGTGAGTCATCTGTGCTTCATTAGCATTTTTGGTAACCCAAATTGCTCTCTCTGTGGGAAAGACAAGATCATGGACAGACACCACATAGCAGGATGACCGGTCTTGAGTGAGGTGACAAAATATTGGAGCTCTAGAACTTTTGATGATGAGACATTGGCTTTTTTCTTCTCTTATTGTTTGTTTGTTTTTCTTGAGTGTGTTTTTACACTGTTTTGATCCCGTAAGAGTTTGTCATTTTATCTTAATGATTCATTTATCATCATTCATTCATTTTATCATCTCATTTTTATCTTTAGAGTTTATTTTTTTATCTTAGGAAATTAAAAAGTATTCTTAGAGTCGCACAATAAAACATTAAAAAAATTTCACGAGTATTCTTCTTCTTCTCTTTCTATACATTCTTCTTATTTTGTTTGTATCAATCTGATTTCAATTAAAAAAATACAAATTTCCATTTCTAGGATTCAGTTTGCTGATATGTTTACTTTAATACAAATAGCCATTTTTATCGATTACGCCATATCGAACACTGATTTCATCTTTCCACGTGCGCAACTGTGAATTAAGTTATTACTTTTCCTGCATGTGATTGTTTTTTAACCAAGGTCAAAATACTTTTGGGAACTTAAAGTACTTTAGAAGGCGATAAAACGTCTCAACTTCAAAATAATCGTGAAAATTATCTTGTTTTGGCACACTACGTTATGTCTACGAAAGAACAATAAATTTAGACTTCCATTGTTAATAAAAAGCCTTCCCCTTTAAACTATTTTTTTGTCTTGATAATTTCTGAATTTAAATTTCCTCAAAAGAAAATACAGAGACTTTAAAAATTCAAACAAAATTATATTAAGTTACAAATAAATATACTGTGAATATGTTTTTAAAAATAATTTGTTATAAATATAATTTTGAAAAAATAACTTCTTTTTATCGTCAATAAATTTTCCTTCTGTAATCTTTTCTGCAATATTTTTATTTTTATAGTCAATCTTTTGTAGATTCTTTTTTATATAATTGAACCGTTTTCTATGAAAGTGGTGTAAGTCCATTTTATATTATGTAGAGATATTTACGGGTTTGTATTTGAATGGTTTGAAAATATTGGTATATGTTCATATGCTCATTTTTATGCTTTTTTAAATATTAAATTGATTTAAGTTTTTTATAATTTGAGTTGTTTTTAAAGTATTAGTTAAAAGAAATTAATACTTTTGATACTTTCAAATGGACTTGCATCAACAGAATGGGAAATTCATACATTTGTGAAATATTAAATATGAGTTTACAATTGAATCAAAGCAATTTTTTAATAAAATTTTTATTAAATATGTCAAAAAAAAAAAATAAAAAGGCTTTATTTCAATATTTCTTCTGATGCCGTCATTGTAATTACTTAATTACAACTTTATTTAATGTATGCACCATTGTTAATTTTTATCATTATGAGAAAGTTTTTGAAAATGGTCCTAATGTATTGGAGGAATATAAGTTAATAGATCCATCCTATCGTTGAATTTTTCGGATGTGATCGGCGTGGCAATATGATATAAAGATGCTAGTATTATATTCTGTCGTGCCACAGGCTTCGAGTTTCCGGCGGCACCGTGTATGGCGTTTGTGGTGGTTCTTAAATCCACTTCCTTTAAACCGCCAGGTTCCGGTCTCATGACATGTAGAGCGTTGGGCATAGAGTTCACAATCCACTACGTGATAACATCTCCTGTCTAGAAATCTTTCAGAAGGCAGACGACCTTGGCTGACTATGGGCTGTTGCGCCAATGAAGAAGAAGAATTACATTTTCAAATTTTTGTTGTATTTCCTCGTCTGGGAAACAAATCTAGTAACTTTTAACAAATCTTTAAACTCGTATTTTCACCAGATGAAGTTTTATACAGCATGGCATATGATGAACAAATACACACGAACACATTACTAATAGCGTTTTCAACTCTAGCTATGGAGTCCCTCCTCTGACGATGATTCTGAAGCAAACCACAAAATTCCAGTGAACGAACGAAATTCTTTATGCTATTAGCAGTGTTGCCCGCACATATAAAAAGGAAGTAGAGAAATTATGTAGCATAATTTTTGAACGACAAATGTCATGTCTTTTGGAAAGTGGGCTTACACCACTTTCAGAGCAATTATATTTTGTAATTTCATTAACTACGAAAAACTTATATTGACAAAATAATGAAAATTTTGAAGGATTTATTTTTGGAACTGTTTATAGATAAAAAGCTCATATCAGATTTTATTTATTGTTATCATTTACTAACTTTTTATCAAAAATGGACTTGCACTACTTTCAAAAGAAAACGGCTTAATGTTAAAAAAAAAAATTTAGAAAAATTATAGTCCTTTAAGTGAAAAAAAATAAATAATAAAAATTAAAATTTTATTAATGAAGTAATAACTATCAAATAATAAATCATTCCAATGTTTATTGAAAAGAAAGCTATTATTTTGAAAACATTCCAACAATTATGGATTTCTTTAAATTGCAAATTTGTAAACTGTTGTCGGAAAAGACACTAATGACATAGCTTACTTTTTACTTTCTTGGCAATGACTTTCAGGTTCATGGTGCAATTTCACAATCACATGTCTTTACAGGTTTAACCTCAACATATTTTAATCATTAGATTCACGTTATTTTTTCCAATTTAAGTATCCGTAATGATGCCATTAATATGAAATTCATGTACTTTACAAACATTAAAGCAAAATTCATGTAAATCTGCATATTTTTCATTTTAGTAAATATGTAGCTTTTTATAATTTGTTAATTTTATTTTATCCTTAACGTAAAATGCTATTATTCTGTCAAAATACGACAAATATAGTTGGCAAATACCTCAATGTTAGCAAAATGCGGGAAGAGGTATTTGGTTAACAAATCTTATCGAAATTGTGAGAAAAGGCTGATTGAAAACACTAAATATCTAATAACTTGTCAACAAAGCTGTATTTTGTTAAACATATGAAATTATGAATTACAAAGTATCCAATAATTGTTGGAGTTGAGTTAATGCTCTCGTGCAGTAAACTTGTATACTTATATAAAATTCTAATAGAATTTAACAGTATATACGATTAGCAATTCATATGCAAATCTTTTTGCTGTTTTGTTATCTTTTAATTATTGAATTTTTGTAGTGTGTAGGTTGTGCGGCTGGATTAACTGGATGTGGTTAACATATTTACTTTTATATTAATTATTTTATTGATACTATTTATTTTTTCGCGTAATGAAAAAAAATATATGTATGGCAGTAGTTTTAATATTTCCTTTTTTTTTTTTAATTTGCGTGTATCCCACAGCCTTCACTACTCTGTGTATCTTTGCTTTAAAATATTATATCGTTTTGGAAAAATAACAATAAACCATCATGGATATTAAAAATTACATAATATTCTTTTCCTTTTGTTTTACTATGATAACTTATATTTGTATCAAAACTAATTAAATCGAAATAAATCTATGATAATATGAACTCAGCGTTTGATTAAAATCTTTACACATATTGGTGACTAAAATTAATATATCATAGGATTAAAAATGATAAAATGCTTGGTACTTACGTACTAACGGTACCTTGGCGACAATTAGTGAAAACGCGCCAACCGCCGCTACAGATTTGGCGGTTTTAAGTGGCGCCAATCCACACTTAAAAACAATCGAAACACTTTCAAAATATTCTTATTCAAAACAATAAAATATATAAAACACTTCATTTAAAATCAAAACAATAAAATATATAAAACACTTCATTTAAAATCAAAACGATTTAAAAATGCCGACCACAACGACTTTTACGTTTAGTAAACAAACTTTCATCAATTTCCACAATGAAATCTGGTCCACCTACCTTTTTTTTTGGTTTTATTCACCACATCCAAGACACATAATTCCCGCATGTAATTGTTCCAATCTATAACAGTTTTATCCGATATATCAAGTTGCTTTTCACAAAAATTTAATCGACGTCAACTCCTCGCACCAGCAGTATATGAATCTCAAAGCTGTACGAAATGGAATTCTGCTTCCTTCAAACCAGTTGTCTTTTCGGAATCCCACGATGAGCACACTGACTGAAATTGCATTTCAAAACTTACGTTCACCAAAATAAAAAGTTTCATGTCATGGGAATTGGGACATTTTCGTTGTTTTGTAAAATATTTTGCTCCTGGAAAAATAAAATTGCATCGTGCTCCGTTTTCTGGCAAATCCCAAATACGCATTTTCGTATCACAACAATATGGCGTCGAAACTCAGCAAATCTACAGCCGTTAAGATTGCCGCCACTTAAAAAGCGCCAAATCTGCAGGGGTTCCATTGGCGACACTTAAAAACGCCAAGTCTGTCGCCAAGCTACCGTTAGTACGTAAGTACCAAATGCTTAATTAGACTAGTGATTGAAAGTTCAAAGAAAGGTTAATTTAACTATCATGAATCTAAATCTTTACAAGCTTCCTTTATTTACAGTTCCATTATTATATCATAGGATTAAAAATAGATTAATTAAGCATTTTATCATTGCAAAATATTTTTAATCCTGTGATATAATCATAGATTAAAAAGTTGATTAAAAATAGATTAATTAAGCATTTTATCGTTTTAAAATATCTTTAATCCTATGATAAAATAATGAAACTGTAAATAAAGGAAATTTGTAAAGATTTAGATACATGATATTTAAATTACCCTTTCTTTGAAACATTCAATCTTTATTCATTTAAATAGATTAATTAAGCATTCTATCATTTTAAATATTTAAATGACTAATGATTGAGTGTTTCAAAAAGAAAGGTTAATTTAAATATCATGTATAAATCTTTACATGCTTCATTTATTTAAAATTCGATATTTTATTTCCCATGTTTTGCATATTACCAACCTCAGGAATGCGATGCAATAAATAATTCTTCTTTCCAGCAGTGAAATCGTTTTTTTGGCAAACAACAGTTCCAGCATACCATTTTGCATCAAAAAGAACAAAAAAAAAAAAAGACATTAACCGCGATCAAACGATTGACATTGAATTATCGATCTATTTGTGCCTGGAGGAGTAATTAAAAGAAGATATTACTTTCTCATAACCGAGTTCGCGCATTTATTCCTACTGTAGAACAGTGAACTTCATCTGACAGAAAACGTTCTTTTAAGAAGACGAACACGACTTCTGAAACCGTACATTTCTCGAAATCGTGTTCGCGTGACTGAATATAGCGGCTGTACATATTGTTCTTCTTTTTCTTTTTACCCCTATCCGATAAGTCGATGTCAGAATGTTTTTTTTTTTTTTTTTTTTTTTTTTTTTTCTTGCGTTTTGAAGACTGGTATAACTTCCGGCAATGCTGGGTCCTCTGGAAGTTTTAATGAGTTCAAAAATTTCGCTCGGTCAGCGAGAGTTCTTTTGTTTCTCTATCAGCTAATTGGATTAAAAGAGATGTGATCTGCTTCCCGATTGGTCTATTAATTGTTATTTCGAACTTTCGTTCTTCAAATCGAGAAGTTGCCAAAACGAGAATAACAAAGTTCATTGTTTAAAGACGTATTAAATATGTTTATTAATTAGAGACAGTTTAAAGGTAGGATAATTGGTTTGTCAAATTTCTGAAGAAAATTTATGGTATCATAAATTTTAAATATAGTTTTCAATAATGATTCACTGTTTGTAAAAGCTTTTGATTTTTTTTTATTTGTTTATCACTTATAGACATGCAAAATAAATAAACTCAAAATTTCAACGAGATAATGCATCCAAGTCATGTATAATTTGGTCACGTGATAAATGAAATCTAGATTATAGACGGAATGAAATCGTCTATTAGTACCTTAATTACTGGTCCAAACTTTCATTCTTCAAAACGAAAAGTTGCCAAAACATGAATAACAAAGTTCATTGTTTAAGGCGTAATAAATATATTAATTTGACGCAGCGTATTAGTAGGTTAATTGGTTTGTCAAATTTCTGAAAAAAAATTACGGTATCATAAATTTTAAATATGATAAAAAAATAATTAATTTAATTCATTTTCAACATCAAAAATAATTCATTGTTTGTAACAGCTTTGAATTTATTTTATTATTTATTTATTTGTGCATGTCCTATAAGTGAAAAACAAACTCAAAATTTCTGCCAGATAAAGCAACCAAATCATGTATAGCTTGATCACTTGATAAATGAAATCTAAATTGGACTGGGAATGAAGTCGTCTATTAGTCTGTTAATTATTAATTAGAACTTTCATTCTTCAGATCGAAAAGTTGCCAAAACAAGAATAACATGAATAACAAAGTTCATTGTTTAAAGACGTATTAAATATATTTATTAATTAGAGACAGCTTAACGGTAGGATAATTGGTTTGCCAAATTTCTGAAGAAAAATTTATGGTAACAAAAAATTTTAAGTCATCAAAAATAATTCATTGTTTGTAAAAACTTTTGAATTATTTTTTGTGCTTGTCTTATAAACAAACAAACTCAAAATAAACTCAATATAAACAAACTCAAAATATTGGCAAAATAAAAGCATCCAAGTCATGTATAACTTGATCACTTGATAAACGAAATCTAGATTGGAGTAGGAATGAAGTCGTCTATTAGTCTGTTAATTATTTAGTTCGAACTTTCGTTCTTCAAATCGAGAAGTTGCCAAAACAAGGATAACAAAGTTCATTGTTTAAAGACGTATTAAATATATTTATTAATTAAAGACAGCTTAACGGTAGGATAATTGGTTTGCCAAATTTCTGAAGAAAATTTATGGTAACATAAATTTTTAAGTCATCAAAAATAATTCATTGTTTGTAAAAACTTTTGAATTATTTTTTGTGCTTGTCTTATAAACAAACAAACCCTAAATAATAACTCAATGTAAACAAACTCAAAATATTGGCAAAATAAAGCATCCAAGTCATGTATAACTTGATCACTTGATAAACGAAATCTAGATTGGAGTAGGAATGAAGTCGTCTATTAGTCT
This sequence comes from Caerostris extrusa, assembly GCA_021605095.1. Classification (NCBI taxonomy): domain Eukaryota; kingdom Metazoa; phylum Arthropoda; class Arachnida; order Araneae; family Araneidae; genus Caerostris; species Caerostris extrusa. The sequence continues at coordinate 255,181 of BPLR01019374.1, forward strand.
GTTAATTATTTAGTTCGAACTTTCGTTCTTCAAATCGAGAAGTTGCCAAAACAAGGATAACAAAGTTCATTGTTTAAAGACGTATTAAATATATTTATTAATTAGAGGCAGCTTAATGGTAGGATAATTGGTTAGCCAAATTTCTGAAGCAATTTATTGTATGATAAATTTTAAATATAGTTTTCAAAAATAATTCATTGTTTGTAAAATCCTTTGAATTTATTTTATTCATTTATTTATTTTTGTGCATGTCTTATAAGTGAAACATAAACTCAAAATTTCGGCGAGATAAAGCATCCAAGTTGTGTATAACTTGATCACGTGATAAAGGAAATCTAATTTGAGTAGGAATGAAGCCATCTATTAATTATTACTTCTAACTTTCGTTCTTCAAATCGAAAATTGCCAAAACAAGAATAACAAAGCTCATTGTTTAAGGCGTATTGAATATATCTATTAATTAGAGGCAGCGTAACGGTAGGATAATTGGTTTGCCAAATTTCTGAAGTAAATTATGGTATCATAAATTTTAAAATAATTTCCAAAACATTCACTGTTTGCAAAAGCTTTTCGTTTTTGTTTTGTTTTTCTGTGTGTGTGCATGCCTATAGTGATAAACAAATTCAAAATTTCGGCCAGATAAGGCATTCAAGTTATGTATAATTTGATCACGTGATGAATGAAATCTAGATTGAAGTAGGAATGAAGTCGTCTATAAGGGTGCGACAGCCTCCAACCGCCCCAGAATCTCTTAAAAATTTGAAGGAATCTGGCTCGAAATCCCAAAGTGGAACTTCCACTAAATGTGAATCAAAAGCCTAAAAACAGCTTGCATAAGGGTTGGAGATGTGACAACACCTTTCTAATTGATTCGCTGTACGTAGCTGCATGTTCTGAATAAAAGAGATGTCTGCTAATTAATCATTCAATTGAATTTCTATACATATACAGCGTTAGATCTAGCGATTTTTGTGCAATAAATAACTCCGTCTTAATGCTTTTTTCCTCTCCTATTTTCTTAGAATGTATATTAAATTATAATAGAGTCCTAATAATCCATGATTGGAACCGTCAACAAAACTTATTGAAAACTCGAACTATAGATATATTTCTTCACTAAACGAATCCATCCAAAATTATATTAAAATTTGATACAAAAAAATTATTGTAAGTGGAAAACGATATCATAATTACATAATTTAATGAAGACAAAAAAGGTCTATTTTTGATTTTGATGTTGATGTAGAAATGCTTTTTCTTGCAGATGATGACAAAACTATAAGAAAGATCAATTTCACAACTTTTGCGAAATAGAATGCGTAATCATGCTTCCTCCAAAAAAAGAACTCACGGGAACGCCCCTCTGTGACGTTCAGGAGAGTTGGTCTATAGACTCTCACCCGGAGAGGAAGTGTAATTCGTACACTCTGAGCGTATCCGAATTACGGTTTTGGGCTTAGAAGTGGAGTCCTTCTATAATTATTTTGTCTTTAAATGTGTTAAATATTACATGTCCAATTGTATATGTGTGGTGTTTATGCGTGTACAAATAAAGCTATGAGTTCTCCAACCTGTGCCTCAAATATCTCAACCCAATCTAGCTACCAGGAGCATCACTCAATAACAATCTGGTTGCCCAACCTGCACACTTCAAATGTGCGATAGCAAAACATCTAATGCTGCCGTGCCTTCTACGTGTGACATAATACTTTCCTTTTCAGCTCTGCGATCTTCAATTTCCTCAATTTCCTTTATCTTAACTTCAAAGAAAACAGGCATCAGATGTTTTTTCTTCTTCTCATAATTATGACATCTTTACTTTTATAAACTCCAGAATTTAATGTCACACTCGCCTATCAGTTGCTATATCTCTCAGAATTAAAACCAATTAGACCACACTTGTCCTGCGAGTGCACTGCAAAAGAAAAAAAGGTCATCTGGACCTGCACGAATCGAGATAATCTCTATATACCGGCACTCGAAATATCGAACCTCTATTGTGATTGAAATTATTTACTCCATACCCGACAAGCGGAATTAAAGGCAAGCATTTCTACTGGTCTGATAATCCTTCAATTGTGACCATCGTCAAACGCGATGGACTGTTTAATACAATCTCAATCATCGAGAAAAAGAAGAAGAAATGACGATTTCATCTATTATACAATTCAGGCAACGTCGATGTATCTTGTGGGTTGACATCTAAGTGTATGTTGTCATCGGTTTGTTACTTCGCAGCTACTGGAAACGTCGCGATAACGTCTGACTTCATAATGCCATGGAGGTCACGAACTCCATCTGCAGCTTTTATCTTCATCTTTCATCATCGCAGGTGACGTTAATGAGACTTCAGCAAGAACTGGACTGACACATTTGATGTATAACTATGTAACCAGAGAGGTGCATGACTCTCTCAGGCACTCTTAACAATAAGTAGCTAAAAGAAAACGCAATGGTTAAGGATCTATATTACTGCTTCAAACTCTCTTTTGTAAATTTGTAATGTAATTATGTTGTATTAGATTAATTAACATATTTGTTGTAATCAATAGTTAACATTGTTTATCAGTTCGATTCAATGGCGGTGGTACTCAAACCTTTTATTTTCACAATCTTCCTCCAGAAAAAAAAAGTGTCATCCTCTCTCCTCAAACTATTTCATTATTAAATAGCGTGGCAACTTTGATATTTTAATGAACTTTTATCAAGAACTCGAATGGCACATTGATGTATAATTATGTATCTAGGGACAATGGAGAGGGAGGTGCATGACTCTCTGAAACATTCTTAACAATAAGTAAGTTTAAAAACGATGAAATGATTCTGTATCTGTAGTATTGTTTCGACATATGTTTGTAAATTTAAAAATGTAATTATGTTGTTTTAAGTTAATTAACGTATTTGTTGTGTTCAGAGCCGGATTTTCCTATATGCTAACTAAGCTTCAGCCTAGGGACTCATATTATCCGTACCACATTATTTTATAAAGATTTAGCCTTTATTTATTATATGCGCCACATTTTTTATAAAGATTAGTACCCATCACAACATGTTTCATTTAACATATTGATATATATCACAGTAATGATGTATTTTATTATCTCTCATGTAATTTACAAACTACAATGGGAGATGTAAGGGCCTCATAAGTGGAATAGTCTAGGGCCTCTTTTCATCTAAATCCGGCCCTGGTTGTGATAGATAGTTAATATTGTTCGTCAGCTAGACTCAATGCCAGTGGTAATCAAACATTCTACTTCAGCAACCCTCCTCCCGCATAGCAAAACAAAAATCTATCACTCGCTCTCCATTCCGCAATTTCCCTAAATAGTGTAGTAACTCCATACTTTAATGAACTTTTGACGTTGATGAGACTTTTAGCAAGAAATGGACTGACACATTTGATGTATAACTATGTAACCAGAGAGGTGCACGACTCTCTGAGACACTCTTAACAATAAGTAAGCTAAAATAAAAGTGCAATGGTTGAGGAGCTATATTATTGTTTCAAAATAAGTTTGCAAATTTAAAATGTAATTACGTTTTTTATGTTTATTAACATATTTGTTGTGATCGATAGTTAGTATTGTTTATCAGTTGGACTCAATGGCAGTGGTACTCAAACTTTTTATTTTTGCAATTTCTTCCCCCACCCTCAAAAAAAAAAAATGTCTCACCCTCTCTCTCTCTCGAACAATTTCATCATTAAATAGCATGGTAACTTTGATACTTTAACGAACTGTAGCAAGAAATGGACTGATACACTGATGTATAAGTATGCATCTAGACAGCTGCATGACTCTTCAAACATTCTTAACAATAAGTAAATTAAAAAAAAAATGCCATGGTTGAGGCTAAGTCTAAATTATTGTTAGGCACATATATCAATCTATATATGTTTGTAAATTTATAATATAATTATGTTGTTTTAGATTAATTAACATATTTGTTGTAATCGAGAGTTAATATTGTTCGTCAGTTCAACTCAATGGCAGTGGTAGTCAAACATTTTACTTTTTTGCAACCTTGGCAAAAAAAAAAAAATCTTCCTCTTTCTCTTCCTCGACCTATTTCATCATTAAATAACGTGAAAATTTTGATACTTTAATGAATTTTGACGGTAATGAGACTTCAACAAGAACTGGAATTGCAACACCGATGTTTAACTATCTAACTAGAGGTGTATGACTCTCCCAAGCATTCTTAATAATATTTAGTGAGGTGCATGACTGTCAGCCAAGCACTCTTAACAATAAGTAAGCTAAAGAAAATGTAATGGTTGAACGTTTTAAGTTTATTAACATATTTGCTGTGATCGATAATTAGTAATGTTTATCAGTCCGACTCAATGGCAGTGGTACTCAACATTCTATTTTCGCAATTCCTCCTTCCCAAAAAAAAAAAAAAATCTGCCACACTTTCTCCCCCGACCTATTTCATTATTAAATAGTATGTTAACGTGCTTTAATGAACTTTAACAAGACCTGGACTGGCACATTGTGTAACTACGTATCTAGAGGAGTGCATGATTCTCATAAACTTTCTTAACAATAAAGTAAGTTTTCAAAAAATATAATGTTTTATGATCTATATTATAGTTTCAAGTATGTTTGTAAATTTAAAAAACATAATAATGTTGTTTAGTCTAGTTAACATATTTGTTGCAATCTACGGTTAATAATGTTTATCAATTCGACTCAATGACAGGGCACTCAAACATTTTACTTCTGCAATCCTGTTCACATAGAAAAACGAAATTCTGTCTCTCTTCTTCAGCCCTTTTCATCATTAAATAGCTTAGTAACTGACAATGAACTTTGACGTTAATGAGACTTCAGCAGAATTGTATTGGCACATTGTTGAAAACTATGTAACTAGAGAGGTGCATGACTCTGGAACATTCCTGGAACAATAAGTAAGTTATAAGAATCTGTATTATGGTTTCGAAATGTCTTTGTAAATTTATAATGTAATTACATTGCGTTGATAACATATTTGTTGTGATCGATAGTTAACATTGTTTATGAATTCGACTCAATGGCAGTGGTAATCAAACATTTTATTTTCGCAACCCTCCTAATGTACAGCAAAACAAAAATCTGTCCCCCTCTCTATATACCTATTTCATTATTAAATAGCATGGCAACTTTGATACTTTAATGGACTTTAGCAAGAACTGTACTGACACATTGGTTTATAACTGTGTAATTAGAGAGATGCATGACTCAAATAAATGATACATTCTTCAAACATTCTTAACAACAAGTAAAAATGGTTGAGAATGATGTATAGATTATTTTTGGTATAGTTTCGAATTTTTTTGTAAATTTATAGCGTAATTGTGTTCTTTTTTAGGTCAATTAAGAGATTAGTTGTGATCGATAGTTAATATTGTTTATTGGTTCAATTCAATGTCAGTGGTACTCAATTTTTTTTTTTTTTTTAAATTTTGTAAGAAGTTTGAGAACCATTTGTAACCATTTGAATCGAGTACTATTTGAGTAAAATTTGTTATGTTAGTCCAGTACTGAAACTTTTACTTATTTTGAACCCTCATCCTTCCATAACAAAACAAAAATCTATCACCCTTTCTCCCTCGAACTATTTCATCATTAAATAGCGTGGTAACTTTTGATACTTTAATTAGTTTGCTTTATTTTAACAAAATATGTATAGAAATGTCTTTTTTAACTCAAAGCTAAAAATTTTAGAATATTGTTATTTATAGTTGCAAGCAGTTATTTAATTTTGAAATAGAACTGTAATTAACTGCAAATATTTAATTCATTATTGCAAAAATAATAAAAATTATTATAAGGTCATTAATTCATCAATAAATAAATGTCATGCTTTTAAGAATTTTTCTCCCTATGAAAAAAAAAATCTTAACCAGAAATTATTAAATAAGAAATATTTGGTTACATATAGAAAATCGCCGAAAAAGGCCGTTGGGATTTGGCGTCAAAATTCTTTCGCCAAAGTAAACCAAGTAACGGGTTGCAACTTATGGAGTGAATTGCAAACAATACAAGAAACCCGAATTATCGCATTTAGCGACTTATCACCAGTTGGCACCCCAAAAATTCACCAAATCTCAACGGCCCCCCTATTTTGCGCTTTGGCCATATTATAAAAATTAGAAATATGATATATATATATTAAAATATTATCATATAATATTTTAATATAATAAAATTATTATTTGGTTATGTATATTAAAATATCATTATATAAATTAGAAATATTTTAAGGTAATTAATTCATCAATAAATAGATGGCATGTTTTTAAGAATTTTTCTCCACATGAAAAAAATCGTAAAAAGAAAATGATAAATATTTGATTTGAATGTAACAAAATCAAAATATCATATATATATACACATACACACATATATATATATATATATATATATATATTATTATTATTATTATTAATTTCCCATGTCTGGATCTTAATATGAAATCATTAGCCACTAGACTAGCAGACTTGTAATAGATTCAATACTGTTTAAGGCACAATGAGGGTTCATTTTGCCACGATAATTTTGAAGAAACGTCAGCAAGAATGACATCTACAAAGTTCACATCTTCTTTCTCGAGATATTCGAAAGGAATTTCCTACTTAGGATTTTCCTCTATTTTCTCTTACCTCCCGTAGTAGACATAACTTTTAGTTCAGCTTCACCTGTCATGTTTTGAATCGGTGTCCTGCCGTGCAAAAAAGAGTTACCTGTCAGGATTACTAATTATAAGTTTTTTTTCATAATAATTAAAGTTTGTTTTCATAATAAATTTCTTCATGTCATTTTTTTTTTTTTTTTTTTTTTTTTTGTAAATTTTTATTTATTTAAGATGATTTTGATTTTGTCAGCCACCCTATCTTCAACACTTCCTCTTGCTCCGCACCTTTAGAAAACTGTTCAACACCAAACAATTTTATTTTCTTAAAATCATTCTTAGATGGTAGAATATTTCACAACACTAAAATGTATTCAAAAGTCTTTCAGATTACTAATAAACGAAAATTACCCTTAACCATAAAATTTTTATTTTCTCAGCTTTATAAGAAATAATTTCTCTCCGATTTTGAAAATTCCAACTTAACAGATTTTTACACAAAAACTGATTTCTGATGCTATTAAACGTGGCAATAAAACAACAATGGAAACTCATTTTGTGCCTTTTTTCTTCTCAAAATACGAATATCTGTCCTCCTTAATACATCCCAAAAAGACATTATATTCTCCAACTGAAAGACAAGATGGGCCATTACTCACATTCCCATTCACCTTGTTGCTGCATAATCCACCAATCAATTACGCAACTCCCGCGAAATTCCTTCAACGCATTGCCATTTTCGCGAATGAAATAATGATTGTTGGCCAATCAAGCCCTGAAGCAGCAGCAGATGGATCTGCATAATTCGTCGGCAATGCAAAAATGGCAAGGATTCCCCTACGGTGCCGAAATGAGAAGGCGTTGCTTATTAGTGTCACGACCTTTTTTTTTTCTTTCTTTTTAGTAGAAGAAGCGTGGCTGGGATAGCCAGAACACGCCAATCGTCACTATTCCATTTCGAACATTTTCCACCTCTTGCAAAAACGCCTGTTTTTGTTCTTCGTGATTCTTCAGTGATGTGGGCTTGCCCAATATGTGATTTCACTTCTTCACTCTTTAAAAAAGACTCTTTAGTTCTTTCACTCTTTAAAAGACGAGTATAACATTTTCTTCTTTTATTTTCTGATCTTGGTGATTTGTATTCGTTTCGCTGTAGATACCGGATGAAGAACATGAAAGAAGTTCTTTGTGTGCCAATTTTCAAATTAAGAAAAGAAAAGAAAATGAACAAAATCATCAGAATAAAAACGAATATTATAAATTGGATGCTATTCTGACTGGCGAACAATTCTTACATCAAGGTAAATTCTAAAAAAGTTCAACTTAATCAAATGCTCGTTTAAAACTTTTTTGATGATAGGAAAAAATAACCCTCATTATATACATATCTATCACCTTTCTGTTTAAAATTTCTGTAGGATAAATTCTTCTTTTTTTTTTTTTTTATGATTGTGTGGTTATGGATATGAAAGCCATGGTTTCATATAGGATTTACTTCTCTTATTTTTCTGTTTAATGTATAAATCAAATGAAGAAGTTGGTTGGGTCAACACCGATCAATATTTTCAATTCACTAATTGAGAAAATTAGTGAATTGAAAAAATATTGTTTCATGGATTTTAATTTTTTTAACTTTTTGTTTACTCTTTTTTCAACAAATTCTTTTTGTTGTTGTTTCTTATCCCACTTTAGTCGGCAGCCACATCTAGAACCCATATGTTTCATGATCGTATGTTCTCAAACAATGAAAACCGCCTTCAAGAAAGACTTGAGTACAACTGGCTGTTCTGGCAACCATTGCAAGTCAAGATATGGGAAAGAGTTGCTTGAGTTTTTAGGGCTCCAATAAATTCTGAATTGTTTAATTATTTGTTTTCAAACATTCTATTTTTAAAAAAGAAGATATATATATGCGTAGTCCAATCACATTAATGTGACTACCACCTACTTTCGACGTCAACGTGAAATAACCAATCACAAAAGATAGGTGGCAGCACATTGCAGTGGAGTGTATATAAAAGATACCCTAGGGCATTGGAAAGCTGTTCAATTGTTGGCGTAATGCAGAAACGTAGCGATTTATCCGACGTCCAAAAAAGGGCATGATTATTGTCTTTCGGACCAAGGGTGGAAGCATTTCGGAAACAGCTAATTTTGTGAACTGTTCGCGTGAACGCCATGGTAAGTATACCGGGCATGGCAAAATGGCACTATCCCAAATTCAGCGGTGTGGCACATGTGGTGCACCAAGGGCTATAGATGACTGAGGCGAACGAAGGCTACGGAGATGCGTTCGCGCGAATAGACGTGCGACTGTTGAGCAACTGACCGCCCAGATGAACCAAGGGGCTACCAAGAGTGTATCCTCTACAACGGTACAGCGAATGTTGCTGCGCGTGGGCCTCCGCAGCAGACGCCTGGTTAATGCACCTATGCTGACTGCTGTTCATCGGCGACGAAGGTCCGAATTTGCACGCCAGTACCGAAACTGGACGTCCACAGAGTTGCGACCGGTGGCTTTTTTCCGATGAATCGTTTTATGCTCCATCGGACAGATGGACGTTGGCTTATACGGCGTGAAACGTCTGAAAGCAAACACCCAGCAACAATTGCCGGAAGGATCCAAGCTGGAGGAGGAGCATTATGGTGTGGGGAATGTTTTCCTGGCACTCACTGCGTGCACTCATCATTGTGGAAGGCACGATAGATCAGCACAAGTACGCATCTGTCCTTGCGGACCATGTCCTGCCCCTACATGCGAATTATTTTTTCCTCAGAATGATGGCATCTACCAGCAGGACAATGCGAGGTGTCATACAGCTCGCAGTGTATGTGCGTGGTTCGAAGAGCACCAGGATGAGTTAACCGTACTCCCCTGGCCTGCAAACTCACCGGATTTAAGCCAATCGAGAATCTGTGGGACATCTCGATCGGGTTGTTCGCACATGGACCATCAACAGCGTAATCAGCGCAGCTGGCCACGGCACTGGAGTCGGCATGGTCAACATCCCCAGTGAACACCTTCAGAAACCTAATTGACTCTCTTCCTGAACGTCTCGCAGCGGTCCGCTCTGCAAAAGGGGTTATTCTGGCTTTTGACAGGTGGTCACATTAATAAGACTGGACTGTGTATATATATATATATATTATCGGCAATGTATGAAAAGCATGTATTGTATAGAATGCTTAGACAATGTAAAGAAATGCTTTGAGCTTTTGAGTAAAGTATGAATATTTTAATTATTTTTACATACTTCCCTTAAGCATTATATAAAATGACAAATGTTGTTTATACGAAGCATTAAAGAGAATTGTGAAAAAGCTGTTGCTGCAAATATATATATGAAAAGAAAAATACAGAAATAGTATTAGACTTTATTATAGAAGAAAACAAGAAAAATCAAATATGAATCTTCTTGTTGAAATAAAAAAAAATTTTAAAGATTTGTCATTCTATATAATGCTTAAGTACATATAAAATAATTAAGATAGTAGTTTATACTTTGTCCCAATAAATCGGACATTCCATATATTGCCTAGGGATTCCATACAATGCCAGTAACATATAAATAAAACAATAATATTACGCGATACAGGAATAGTTGTTATTTGTATATTGATGAATGGCAACAAGCATATTAATGTACGAAATTCAAGTAAATGATATTAGTTCTTTTAGGTGAAGAGGATTGTATAAAAAAACAATTACAATAAATGGTGAAACTTAAAAAAGCATATTTGAAATTTTCTTACATTCTACAATATGATTCTACGAATAAATCTTTAAGAACTATCAAAATTAAATTGCGAGAAATAGAATTATGAAAAATAAATATTTTTATTCACAAGCCATTAATAGGATTTATAGAGAACTTTCTATAATTAAAAAAAAAAGGTAAAAAAAAAAAAAAAATCTCAGCCTAGTTTTTCGAAATTTTACAGTTTGGGTCCAATAATTCTTCTTATCAATCAAAAATCCTCAGACGTAAAATTTAAGTTTTTGCAATGCAATCATACTTGAATTAATTCTGTTTTTCATTAGACATATTGGTTTAGATTGTAAATATGAAGATGTCCAGAAATATTTTGTTATTCGTCCATGAATATATATTTTAAGTTCTCTAAATAAAATGGACATATTACGTATGCTCGGTGCAATAGGCTAGTTATTGTGCCATTGCAATTTCAATTGGTGAATAATTTTGGTCTTTCGACTAAGCGTTCTGCTGTGTATTTCCGCTTACTCATCTTTCAGAAATCATCCTCCCACACATAACAAAAAGATCTCGTAATAATCGGCATGTCCAACAACAACCAACATGTACCCGTTTCGATCCAGTCCGCATACCATACTTTGGCGACAACGTCCATCCAACAAAGACTTTGCCAAACAAAGCCAACTGTCACAACAAAAAGAAACAAAAATCTATGCTTTTTTTTCCGTACGTTTCTCTCGGACAGTTGAAACAATAGATCGACTTCCATGAATCGAAAAATAACATCGAAATCACTCCTGGAATTATTGCCATTCATTTTTTTCAAGATCACGAAGATCAGTGACCTACAGGTCGCATGTATTGGGTCAATAGTCCAAGTGCTTCCGTTTTGTCTTGGATGTCAGAGTTGTAGGAAATCGATCCAGTTAACGTTTGCATTCAAACTACTGTTTGCAAAATGCGTGAGGGTGGTTTTGGACAATAGTACACTAAAAGGCCACTTTCTCACAGTTTATCTTATAGGTATTGTTTATATGCTTTGAAATAGTCATTCGAAACGTAATCGCTTCAAAAAATTTATTCATTATGCATCCATTATTAAAGGAATCATATTAGTTATGAATTTTTGCAATATAATAAAATTGTAAAAAGTAATAAATATAAAATAGAGTGAATTTTTGTTTTGGAAAAACTAATTGTAGTATCTGCCTATGTTAGAATTACTATTTTTTTAATGCAGAAAAACTGATAACATACGTATATTTTTACTTGATAAAATTTAAATATGATAATAAATTATGAAAATAAATGAAAGTTTAGCAAAGTTTTCAATAGTATTTTTGCCCAAATTTTAAACAAAATTCAAGTTTTATAACTAAACTTCCTCCTCTCAGTTTAACATACTTAAATTTCTTTGATACAATAAGTTCGATTAGACATTTAGGCCAAGTGACTAGAGCTCTGGCACTCGCACAGGTTTCGGGTTCGAGACCCGACTTTGCCATGGATGTTTGTAGAGGTTCGGAATCCACATTAAACAGTAAGTCCCGGTCTAATATGACTGTAGAGTGTTGGGCGTAGTGTTAATAACCCTACCCCGTAAAACGAAATTTCTTATCTTCTGATGAGTTATACTGATTACACAAGTGTTTCTTAATTCTCTCATTCAGTTAAGTTAATTTAAACGACGAATAGAAGTATATTTTAAATAATCTTAAATTTATTATTTGATGCATTATCATAATGAAAATTACATGACACAATCGATTGATAAGTGTTAGATGATTCGTAGAAGAGTACAGAAAAAAATTTTTTTTTCATTTAGAAGCTAACATGCTAGTATTATTATTCAAGTTGAATTTTAAAACAACTCAGAAAACTATGATAGTTGTTCGAATAAGTTTTATGGAAAAATTTCTTCATAACCTTATGTGTTTTTATAAATGAGCTATCTATAAATTGGATTTGATTGGAACTTTGATTGATGTGTTATCATTTGATGTGACTTGAATTTTGATGGATGCATTATCAAATGACGAACTTTGACTTCATATAAGTCAAAGTGGAAAAGCCATTCTCATATAAATAAGTTGTGAAAAATCAGGATCTTCAAGACATTAAAATGGGAGATTTTTACCAAATTGTATCCAAAATTCTGCAAAAACTCTAAGATGCAGTAAATATTCTGTGTTCCAAGCAGTGAAGAGATAATTATTAATAATTTTAAATTAATTTCACTAGTTCTTATCCCCATAAAAAATGCTCAATAATTTTATATTCTCTGTCTGACTAAAGGTACTTTAATTTTTCTGTCGAAAATATTTTGCGTCCAAATCCTGTTAGGGGCCAATTTGAGAACTATTGCGTTGGCCAATCAGATTATCATAAGCTTCAAAGAAGGAAAAAAAAGAAGAAAAAAAAAAAAAAAAAAAATAATAAAATAAAAAATATTGGTCTCACGTATTTTTAATTTATTCAACAGAAAATATTTTCTCTTTTTATTTTTATTTAGTGAGTAATTCTGCAAATTTTGAATTTTACAGTGTAAATAAAATATTCAAAATTAGGTGAATTTTAAAATGTTTTCATAAACTATTGAAATATGTTGCATACACATTGAAAATATTTAATGCCCGACTCGTCGTTCAGTGATAACGCGCGCCATTGGTGAGCAGGAGGACGGAGATTCAATCTGCTGGCGGCATTGTTATAGACACTGTTTCGTAAAACGAGGAGTCCCAATGGTGTTCATGATGCTCAGCATCTTGTCGCGTTAGTCAGACTACCTGGTAGGAGTTTTCTGGGGTTTCTCCCTTATGATACGCAATTGCGGTGTAGTCCTTCTGGAAGACACTACCCTGCTACTTCATCGACACGGAGCCAAGTCAGACTTCTACCTACGGGTGCTCCATCACAAAAAGAAGCTGCACCCCTTTTCTCCTTCCATGACACCACACGGTTTCTTGCACTTGGTCTAGGATGTTGCTGTCGACCAAGTGGGATAAAATAAAGAAAATGTATTTATGCTGAAACCTGTGAAATAAATACCTAACAAAATATTAAAACACCACATTTTCTGATCACTGATGTTAATTAATATATATTTATTTTATTCTCCTTTTTTATTTTGGATTTAATACTTAATTTTAAATATTTTTTAAATTGAATTTATCTGCTTTATTTCTACATTTTTTTTTATTTATTTATTTAGTAGTTTTTGCTAAGTGAAATCTTAAATTGATTTTTTTGCTGACACAATTGCCTTAATTCTTAAAGCTGGAACAAAATTCAAGTATACAATATGTTGAACATTTTCTTGCGGAATATACTAAATTCTAATTTTGTAATCTATTTGCATTTTTCTCTCTTAGCAATCTTTTTTTTTCTAATGCAGCTGGCAAACACTTAGACAGCTTGGTCTTGGATGCCTTGAGGCAAGTGCTGCACAGACGTTACTCATTTTGCATTACCCAGGGGCACGTGTAACTTGAAGATAAGCCACGGACTCGGAGTAACATTGCCCCCGCAACACTCTACGATCCTATTAGACCGGGATCTACGGTTTAAAGTGGATACCGAACCACTACAAACATCCATGGCACCGCCGGGACTCGAACCCGAAACCTGTGGTACCGAGCGCCAGAGCGCTAGCCACTCTGCCATTCAGGCCCCTCTTATCAATCTTATAATGTGAAGCATATATATATATATAATATCCTTTCTATGCTCTTTCAATGAAATCATAATTTTTTGGATAAAAAGATACCACCTACTTCTTTAGGTTTGAACCAGTTATTGCAACCGAAAACATTCTTTTACTTTCACGTCGCTGAGGGAAAATAATGTGTCACGATGTTCTACATCTGCCGAAAAAGAACAGCATTCCTGTCCTCTTCCCCACTTGACCTTTCAAGAGAGCCGGACGCTGTCCAATTCGGACCGAGAACAATGAAAGCCCCACATTGTTCTGCTCCCGTAATGCACGCACGATTTATGCGTCCTGCCATTTGGCTAAAAATATTCATGAGTCGATGGCGGACGGTATGCTCCATCATCGGCAAAATAAGTGTTCCGTCATGAACCAACAATGTCGTTCATTCGTTCTTTTTCAATTCCTTCTATTAGCTATATATATCTTGTATATATATAGCCATATATATATATTCTCCTATATATATCTTGTTCAAATTTTCAATCGTTAATAAAATACTTTTATTCATCCTCTACAAGTTCAAAAAAAAATGCATTTGAACTTGGAGGGATGAATAAAAAGTATTTTATGGACGATTGAAAATTTGAACAAGATATATATAGGAGAGTGTGAGCTAATAGAAGGAATTGAAAAAAAGTGTTCTGTCATGAGCAATCAATGTCGTTCATCTGTTAGATCAGGGGTGGCCAACCCGCGGCCCGCCTTGAATATTTTTGCGGCCAGTGAGATTTATCCCACTTTTACAAAATATATTTATTTTATAATGGGCAAAGTAGTGGAAACCAATGTATTCAAAAATTCATTATGTGTGCATCCATATGAAATTAAAATTAATTGTCGAAATTATGAGAAATAATTAATTTTGATTTTAAAATAATTTTCTTGCGAATATATGATAGATATTGCCTGTTTTATTTATGAGTTCCCAAAATAATTAAATTATGTACTCCGAACTCATGATGCGCGCGCATCTTGGAACAACTAATATAACTTTGACCTCAGTGATCTAAGTGATCTCAGTGACGCAATAACCATTCCTAGATAAGCACAGTTGATCGTTGATAACAGAGTAAACCAGACTCTTAGTTCAAGTTGTTAGCGCTTTGGGGTCAATTTACACCTGCGAATCGTTTTTTCTAAAATGAAATTGATCCAACACAAGACACGCTCAAACATAAAGGACGCCACACCCAATTACGATGTGCAAATACCCAAATCGAGATTGACTGGCAAAAGCTAAATGAAAAAACGGAGAAACAAATATCGCACTAGTAAAATAAATATTTTTTAGTGATTTCATTTTTTTTTTTTTATTTCGTTTATATTTATATTTTTTTTTTTTTATATTTAATTTTTAGTGTTATGTATTTCTTTACAATGTGCGTTTAGTATCATTATTATAACATTATCTATGTTTACATGTAAGAATATGCAATAATAAAACCATAGTTACATGTAATTGAATTTACAAGTTGCATTTACATGTAAGTAAATGCAATAATAATAACTCAGTATGTTTCAATTTTTCCCTCCAAAAAAATTACTATAGTGGGTCTAAATCTCATATGATAATATATAATTTTATGTGCTGCCCGTGGAGTTTTGATGCATTTCCAAAGTGGCCTGCAAGATCATATGGGTTGGCCACCCCTGTGTTAGATATTCGTTCTTTATAAAAATATTAATTGTAATAATAATAAAGTTCAAAATTTTATATATATATATATATATACACTATCTGGAAGAAAGTGACGGGACACCCCGAAAAGTAGAAAAGTCGACAATACAGCTGACACATGCGCAATAATAGGTATCACGTGTCAGCCATATCCTATGTGGAGTCGACTAGAGTTGTTTTTTGTCAAGATGCCGCCACTGGAAGAGTTGTTATAAGTTCGAGAAAGGTGTGTTGGTTGGATTGCATCTTGCCAAGGTGTCAATTAGGGAGATATCCCGTCTCCGTGACTGCTCAAAATCAACTGTAGCACGTGTTGTGTGTCGCTACAAGACTGAGGGACACTATCAGAACAAACCCCGAAGTGGACGACCTACAGTTTTCACCAGCAGGGACCGGCAGGTGCTCGGCAGAGAGATTCGAAGTAACCGTCAAACATCCATGGATAACATCGCTAATGAGTTTAGACAAGCCACAGGTGTGGCCGTTTCGACCAAGACTCTACGTATCAAGGCCCATAAATTAGGTTACACTGGACGTTCGGCGGCCCATAAGCCTTTGATTACGAAATCCAACAAGAAAGCGCGCCTTCGATGGGCCAAAGACCACCGTACTTGGACTCTGGATGACTGGAAACGCGTCCTTTGGAGTGACGAGTTACGATTTACCCTTTTCCGTTCCGATGGACATGTTGGGGTATGGGCAACGTACGGTATGCATGATTGCTGGTATCAAGACGACAACGCAACATGCCTTGTTGCAAGGAGGACTCTTGATTGGTATGTGAACAACAGCGTTAAACGCATGGAGGTGGCCGGCGCAGAGCCTGATCTTAACCCAATTGAACATCTCTGGGACGAATTGGACCGTCGGTTGAGGGCCTGCACCCTACTCCCTAAAAGCAAGCCTGAACTATGGAACTTCCTGTTAAACATTTGAAGGAAATTCCTCTTGCCACTATGGCTAATTTAGTGGAAAGCATGCCCAGAAGGGTTGCAGCTGTGATTGCAGCAAAGGAGGCCCTACCTCCTATTAATTTTAATAAATATGGGTTTACGTCGTTATAGTGTCGTGTCCCGTCACTTTCTTCCACATAGTGTACTAGCAGAACCCGGCTTACATTGTCCTACCAAAAAAAAAAAAAAATGCATTGTAAAAATTACATATCGCGAATATATTCTCTATGTTCCAATATATGTGCATACTAATTTTTATGGATATCGTTTGAACGGTATATAAGAAGAAATGCTGCATCACCGTCTGGTGGCAAGTAACAATAAAGTGGATAGCGCGAACCTATTTTCCATACTCGAATCCATATTAATACCTATTTCCATAGCGATTGGTTGAACGGTAAAGAAGTTGATACACTGCAGCACCATCTGGTGGCGACTTACTATAACAAATGAGATAGCCTAGAAACAGTCTCCATGTTTTGTCAAACACATACAAAAATTTTATTAAAATCGGTCCAGCCGTTTATGAGGCGTTCAGTGACAAACATGTACAGAAGAATTACATATAAAAGATATATATCGTTTTTGAGAATATATACATCTGTAATATACATTGAGCCTGTAAAATATAAACAAAACCAGAATATAATAACATATTAAAAACAAATAATAAATAAATAAAAATTGATATTATAGCTAAGTAAATAAGAATATAATTTAAGGGCACATTAAAAATGATAATAATAAATTCAAATTCAATTTAAAATTTACGCACGTATGTTCAGTATTATTGTAGTACTTCGTATGACAGAATTATAATGCAATCGTTATACAAATGCTAATGTTGAGATAATTTGTTTTCTGGACAAGAAAGGAAAAGATTGTAATAGAAATTATCTGAAAACGTGTTCCGCTTGTGGTTTGCAATAAAAAAGAGTAGGGAAAAAATACGATACTGAAGAAAATTGAAACATTTGTGATAGAGGATCACGCGGCTTCGATCTTCTACTCAGTGACTGTTACGTTTTCCTTCACCAGGAAAAACCTGACTTGTTTTCCAACAATGAAATGTTAGAATTACCGGTGCTGGTCTGATTGAATTATATGTAGATTCAAAAGAAAGTTATACTATTTATCTCTAAGCACTTTAATATTGTAACTATGTGAACTATGGTATGCAGTACGCATAGCGGAATCATAAACAATTTGTTTTGATTATTGTCTTAACCAATGGGCTGTTTTTGCTTAAAATGAGCCTCATATTTCTTCTTTTCATTGCCGCAACAGCCCCATGGTGGAGCAGGGTCGTCAACCTTCCGACAGATTTCAAGGTAGGAGATGTTTTTCTTTTTTTTTTACGGGTAGGGTTGTGAGTTTATTATGACCCAATATCGATACGAATTGACTCATCGTAAAGAAATAGCCTTATATAAAAAAAAAAATTTAAGTCAATTCCTATTTTTTCTCACTATATTGCAGAAAGTCCTTTTCACAAATAATTTCACATTCATTTTTAAGTTTATCTGGCGCCAACTCTATTGCTAGATATATCCAACTTAAATCTAAAAAAAACTAAAATTAATTAATTAAATTTAATTTACGAATTAATATTTGAAAACTGCATTAACATCAATTGCCATCCACTACAACAAAAAAAAAAAATGTATTTGAACTTGAGTGGATGAATAAAAGGTATTTTATTAACGATTGAATTTGAACAAGAGTTATATAGGGAGAGTGTAAGCTAATAGAAGGAATTGAAAAAAAAAAAAAAAAAAAATTGGAATTTCTGTAGTTGAAAAATTATTCCATATTGATTCCTCAATTAATTAACTAATATATAATGAATAATAAGTTGTATTTATAAACATTATCTCTCTAAATATCTATAAAGTAAAATATTTGTATGTGTGCATTATTTTTAAAACTACATCTTTTAGAAGTCGGTCTTTTGTCTTGATTCTCTATTTTGTCCGAGCTGTCAAACATCATATAAACTTTATTGAATCGTTCGTTGTAGCTCTGAATTCCAAGATGCTAAAAGATTATTTTTCCAATTAAGGCAACGAAAAACTACGTATACTGTCTTGAATGATCGGTTACGATTACTTCATAATTGTAAGAAGTCATGTTTGACTTCAACAGAGCATATTTGAAAAGAATTGAAGATAAAAAAAAAAAAAAAAAAAAATCCTCAAAACATCAGCTAAAATCAATAGGGCAAGAAGAACGGAACAAAATAAGCCCTGAAAATGCTTAAAATTAGTTGAATTTATACCACACTGATTTAAATTTAAAAGTTCGAGAATGTCCAACTAAATACTAATAAAATTTTTAACAATTCATCGCCTTTCATTAGTCTAAATTATTACTTGGGCAAAAACTTTTAGTACTATTAACAGTTTCCATTTTCAACGAATTTATTCTTTAGTTATCTAAGAATTTGTATAAATTGCATGTTTATACGCAACTTTTGTGATTGTAATTAAAAAATTTAGTCAGAAAACCAGTGAACACATTTAAAGTCAAAATATTTTTGTAATTTAAAACTCGTAGAATATCTTTTAGCAGAATTCACTCAAGAAACATAGGAGCTTTGGCTGTTTTTTGACAACCATTTCACTTTTTTTTTTTTGCATTTTCTGTAGTAATGTTGTTTCTTGCATTACTTTTTAAAAGTTCTTGTTTCATTTTAATATCTCCTTTCCACATTTTTACATCCGATTATCTTTCTGATGCTTAGAATATATTTAAATAATCGGAGAATATATTATATTTTTAAATACTGTAGTGTGCCAGTTATGAACTAGATCGTAATTGGGTATGATTCAAGGAGACACAGGTTGGAGAACTCACAGCTTTATTGCCACACGCATAAATACCACACAGACAATTAGAGACAGATAATTATATATTCGTGGAAGGATTCTATTACTAACCCGAAACTCTGCTACGCGCAATATACTTCCTGTCCAGGTGAAAGTCTGCGAAAGGCCAACTAACCGTTTCTCATGAAAACCACAGGAGGCGCTCTAGCCAATGAATAGAAGAAAGCATGGCTAAATCACGATGTTTTCGATGACTTTAAGACAACCATAAAGATACTAAAGATGAATATGGAAAAAAAAAAAAAGTTTTGGATCATTATCTTGATACAAATTAAACTTGATATCAATTCTAAAATTTCGGCTGAAACGTAGAATTAAATTAAAACGGTCAACTAGAATTCAGGGTTTAATTAAATAGTATTTAAAAATATTTGAATAGGTCAGCAGTCCAATTATGACAAATATTAAGTTTCCATATCCTAATGCTGACATCCACATTATTCCAGTAAGATAGGGGACTTACTTATCATGGATTTCGTGAACGCCTCTTATTCTTCGCAGTCACAAAAAGTTTTTCTTTTGATGGAACGCCCATGTGATTCAGCAGAACGGATCACTCGTTAAATAGTTTCAATGAAAGCTGAGTAATAAATTTCTTCAATAAACACAGTGCTCAAGTTTAGATTTTTACGGAATGTTTGCTTCAAGCAGAATAGGCTTTTCCATAGATGACACATCTTGCTCGTTTTTAATGTGATTTACGAGCAAGAACATTAAAGGTACTACTTTCAGCAAATTAGTAACATTATCTATAATTAAGCAAATGCACTTGATTTATAAAGAAATAATATAAGTTTTCGAATGTCAACCATATTGAGACATAAATATACATTAAATGTCTTGTCACAAAAGTCAGTGGATACCATCTTATACCTGGGACTATATGTTAATTTAGATGTATATTTTTAATTAAAATAGATTTATTTATTAGAAATTATCTTGTAATTTTTTTTTTTTTTGTAAATTTTTGTGTTTACTTATTTTCTCACAGTGGCATCATAAATGCGGAGTTAAAATTCAAGTTGTTGGTTCTATTATCTTTAAAATTAATTTATAATACTGAAGGAAAAAAAAAAAATTATCTTAAATTAGTTATGCCATGCCAGATAACTAATGCCTTATTACAAACAATCGATCAAAGGAGTTACAAATACTATTGATCAATTGATTTTAAAGTGCTGGCTACTATTGATAAACAAACAAAAAAAAAAAATTGTTTTAAACAATAATACACCACCATTTCATTTGATTTTCATCGTTCTTTAAATAATTTTTTTCATCTAAACAAAAATTATAAAAATATTTTTCTTCTAATATTTAAATCTGCCATGTTTCTTAAAAAAAAAAAAAAAAAAACTACAATAAAATAGAACGTAATTTGTAAAAGTAATTAAATTTATTATAAATGATTTTAAAAAATGTCACGGCAAATAGCACACAACTATAGCAAATAGTAATATCAACTAATATATATAAATATTATATTCTAAATATTTTAATTTACTTTTAAACAAAATTCTTCTTCTAATGACATATATTAAGGCACAGTAATAAAAATATTTTTATTAAAAAATAAATTTGTTAAATGAAATACTCTTTGTAAACAAAAAACATGAACATTATAAAAGTTTGCCCTTTTAATAACTTTCTTAACAAATATTTTTAAAATGTTTTTTATTTTAAAACGTTTCTCTATATCCTTTAATATATCTTTTTTTTTAATGAAAGCCATATTAAAATTCCTTAGTATAATATTTATAAAATACACTGAAGGTCATAATGGTGGAAGAGTCGAAAGAAATCAAACATCTGAAAGCAAATATACTTGACTTTATTGCAAAAAACCAAACAAACATCAATGGGTATGATTTTATCACCACATTTCCAGGGTATAGCAGGTTTAGTTAGACAGAGGATTTCAAAGGAAGGCTTTGGGGCTATATCCTGGGTATCACATAGAGGAAAAGAAGTCTGTGTCAGAAAGAAGGGTTCTATATGTGTATTTGACTTGAAAGACTTCCCCTCCAGTTTTAATGCAAAAAAATATATAACAAGTGATTATCAACAACACACAACATTCAAGAAAACACAAAGGTCAGATTTAAGAGACGCCACAAAACAAATAATGTTCAAAAACAAAATAAAAATTTATATAATTAATTTTTTTAAGCAAACATTTCAATGTAGTATCCATACATTTTTAAAGTATATAAAAATGATGAAAGATTCAAAATTAGGGCTTTACCTTTAAATATTGTAATAGAAAAAGTCATAGAAATATGCTTACATTTTTTTAAAAAATATTGTCAGACTAATTAAAGAAAGCTATGGGCTTAGAGGTCACCATAGAAACCGAATCTTTAATAAAATATGGGAAACAATCAAAAGCAATTTAGCACTAAAAATATCATAATTTAACTAAAAACTTACATATCTTATGCTCAAATGAATTTGAACTGTACATTATTTAAGTTTGATTTTGGGAGTTGATTATCAAATGAAATAATTTTTGATTTGATAAATTAATTGAATTTCATTATAATGAATTTGATTAATCTTTAAAATATTACTGAAATTCTCTCAGTACCTTCTATTTAACCAGCCATTTATGTTCTAAAACGCTTTTTATGCTTTGATAAACCTATACCTAAAGCATTTCATCTCAACACATAACAAAGGGTGTTTTAGAACTTGATAATTTTATGTCCCCAATGATTGAAAGCACTATTTATTTGGTTATCACTCAATCCTGTCAATCATATTAATAATATCTCTAAAAAATACAATTAAGCTTTATTAGATAATCATTACTTGCGTAAGATTCTTTTCGAAACTTGCATTTTCCTATTTGTGGTATTTAACTGCACCTCGCAAATCTGTATTTCTAAGCTTTTATATAACTGAATTGATGAAAGAAATTGAATTTTTTTCTGCCTATATTATGTATAAAGTGAAAAACTGTTCTTGGATACTGACTTCAAACTGGGAAGGAGCAGAAATTCCCGAAAGAATATTGTTTATAAATGAAAATAATATATAAAGAAATTCCATTTAGATTGAAAAATTAAACAGATATTTCAGATTAACATTTCCACGTGAACTTCAACATGATTTTACACAAAGCATTTTATTGAATTTAAAAAGAGAAATTATATAGGCTATTAGAAAAATTATACAATTTATCATATAGTTTTTATCATATAACACAATTGAATAGCCCATATTGAAATAACGAGTAAAAGACAATAAAATATTATAAATTAAAAATAAATAAATAAAACTTTTTTCATTAGCAATAGCCATTTCAATTTAATGAGTATTTGAAATGATATAAATGGAAAATAGTAGATCATCGGCTCTTTTTCAGTAATTTATATTTGATCTTTAAAAAGTATGGAAAATAATATAGTATATATATAATAATAATAAATCAAAATACATAAATATCAGTTTAAATTAAAAAAAAACGGATATTATGAGAAAAATAAAACCTTTTTTATTGAAAATGCTTTAACTGTCTAATTTTTACCCCTTAAAAAAAGCATTTTCAAACAATACAGGACAATATGTAATTTTAATGACTTATGATTCTGAAGAAAAATAATTTTAAAACTCATAAGTTGCTTCATTCTTTTGTAAGTTTTTAATAAAGGTATAGATAAATGAATTTAAAGGCAAGAAATGTAAGTTAATTTATGGTAAAATATAATCTTGTTAATTGAATTATATTGCATTATTTTTGATATGCATCATTTAATAGACTACATTTTATAAAACGGCAATTAAAATACCTATCCTTAACTATGACAAACATACAATAGTAAAATAACCTAGCAAATTTAAACATTTGATAAAATTTCATTCTCTTACCATATTTATGCCCGTAAAAACTGTTTGAATTTTGCAATAAAATTAATTTTTTTAAATCAACAAATACTCTTTAATGGAAATGGAGTTTTCATATTATCTTTATATTTGCAATAATTTTAACATTTAAATTGAAATGCTATGACCATAAGCTTTCTTAACAAAACCCATGACAACTTGGCAGATTTATAAGAATATGAAAAGTGAACTTCATGAAATGCAGTTATGACAACCTCTAATTACAAATGTATACATTTTTGAAGTGCATCGTTATCAAAACATTAACTACCACACTACTTACCAAGCCTTTTTATTGTTTTACATGTTTAGACATGCAGTTTTAAAAATCTGGCTTTTTTTTTTTGGTGGATAGAAAACCCACAGCTTACTTTAACAAAGAAAAATTTTTAGCTTCACCTTTATTAAATTTTAATGCTAATGAATTATAGCATCAACACGTATATAATACAGCAACTGTACATTCAAACTAACACCTTTCCAATAACAAAAACTTCCATCTATAAGTGTAAATAGATTGTTATGTTTATTAAAAAGAGGTTTCCTTGAACAATCAAATTATTTATTCATAACATATTTACATCAGAGATTTTGTTTTCATCTCCAAATTCAAGGAACTTATAAACGGTATTAAACACAAAAATATTGCATAATTTCCATACTTAGCTATACAGTGAAGATTTAGTAATCAATAAAAAACTCAAACAATGAAAAATGTACGTAGCCAAAAAGAATCGTCATCTATAAATTTACGGAATGCTTTTGGTACATCTCTAATCGCCTGTGCATGTACAACAAATAACATTTATTGTGGCATACATACAAAAATATGTATATCCACACAAATCATTCACACATACCGCAATGTTAACTTTCACACTTTCACCCACTCATCCATTTAGAGCTACCAATTACATGTTTGAATAATAAATTTTTTTTTAAAAAAAAGATGTTGATTCCTTCTCCTTCCATGGTCAGAACACTGGGTATGATAAGACATTAAGCAAAATGCAAGTGAAACAGTGATCTCCTCCAGATGGCGCCACCATCATCAGGGTTGGTGTTGGAGGAGGCTCCCGGATTGACTAGATCGGCTGTCGGGACACTTCTTGTAAGAAGCGACTGGGTCGCGAGCTCTTCTCTGGGTAATAGTCGCGTTGAGTGTTGAGGTAGTCTTTAAGCCTTGGTGGATGAGGCAGAGTCTATTAGGTCCCTCCGCAGAGTTTTCAAAATTATAAATCTGAAAAAAAAAGAAATGATTAAAAGTCATTGTGTGTTTTGCACAGCAAAAATAGAACTCTGACAAATTTAAAACAAAAATGAATTGCCCAAAATATTGTTAGTTCAATAAATTCAAATTTCATTCATAAAAAAAAATAAATCATAGAACATATATTTAAACAGAATCAGCAAATCTTATCTAGGTTAATTGTAAAAATCAATGTACATATAGAAAAATTACAATTCAGACTCGTCTTGTTATTCATATAGCATTTTAATATCTTAAAACAACTGTAAAGAGCAATATTAAAAATACTAATATGTTACATAAATGCGTGTTATGTAACATATAACGTGTTAGACATAATCATGTTACATAATGATATGTTACACATTTATGACACTATGTTACATAATGTTACAATTTTTATTATATGAATATAAATATTATTAACGCAAGAAGAGTCTACATTTGTATAGGAAGACAGTACTGAGTTGTATTTTCTAGTTACGATTGTGCTGATTCTCTAAAATACAAAATTAAGTCCTCAAAATATATAACATATGCACGCATCTCAGCTACAAACATGTGGTCTGTCTCTAAAATAAATACTGGAGTGAGGCAATGGCCTTCAACATCCTTCTTAAAAAAATTGCAAAAGTAAATCTAGCCTAGTACATTGAAGGAATAACAGGGTATAAAAACTAAGTATTTATTATATATTATTTATTTTTACATGCTGATAAACTACCATTTCTATTCCAAAATTTTAATATCAAACCTGAAATTGTTTCTCACTGTATGTATTTACAATTTTTAAATAGTGAAGAGATCAATATAATTTCTGTGCATCTGCTTCTTTTTATTGATCAGCAAATTTCCTTAATTTTGAGTAGGATATTTCAAATATGGATAAAACACTGATAATAAAGTAACTCAAACAATTGGTTAGCACGGTACTATTGCAATCTGTGGTATAAATGAAATCTCTCACAGCTGAATTCTTTAAAAAATACTAAGCTCCATTGAAATTCATTTTAGAATTTTTAATGATGTCAGAATTAATTTTTCTGACTTCTTACTAATTTACACATTATGGTGTTTTTATGAACAAACTCTTATATTTAATTTATACAGAATTTCAAGGACTTTTACAATATGCATGATCAACTTCCTTTTAATTGAAGCCATAATGTATGCAAGACTTTTTTAATATGATTTTTATTTCAATAAGTAAAGATTTTTAATAGATAATATAAAATTAACTTTGCGACAATAATTATTAGATTATCATAAAACCAACAGGATAATGAGTTGAAATAAATATTAAAATAAAGCTACTGTAATAACTTTTTATATAAAAAATTTCTAAAACAGTAACGTTAAACCAATTTAAAAAATAAACAAGCAAACATTTCAAATTTCTTTTAAAGAATAATAAGTATTTGTGACAAATAGCTTTATCAGCAATGGCAAGATAAACCAACTATGGAATTTCTGTGTAAAACTAATAAAGTGCTACACCTAATTGATTTCAATCTATTTTACATTCATATACATAATTAATTCAATTGCTTAAAAAAATTCATCTGTTTTAATTATAATTTAAGAGGTGTTGACAAATATCAACTATATCTGGTTACCGCAATAAAACTTTTCCCTTGTTTAAAGTTAAGATCTATGGAAGATGTAGATAATTTTAAGATAGATTGAAAGCATCCTTGAAGAAAAATTATTACTTATAACTGAAACTTCATATCTTCACTTTCAATTTGATTTTTCCCTGAAATCAAAATTAGAAACTGGCTGTAAAGATAACAAAAGAAACAGGGATCCAAGTAGTCATAGAATTATTTAATTCAATACAATAATGTCCATCCATACTCTTACACAGCAATGATGGGAATACAACATAGCATCGTTTTCACCAAAGTTAGAAAAATTTCTTTCAAATGTTGTTTAAGAAAGCTCTCCTTCAAAAATTCCATATTAAGGTTATAAATTCTAGGAATTCTCACAAATGGAAATCACATTACATTCCTATCTCCAATTTTGCAATAAACTATGGAAGATGTAGATTTATACAAATAAAAGTAAAGCAAAAGTTTATTTTCTAAAAAATTTCTACATCTCTCTCACCCCTTCAACTGAAATGAAAGCGTCACAGTTTTTGAAGAAAAATTTTCAGTCGACTGTTTAAAAGGCAGTTACAGCCTAACTAAGACATCCGACATGAACAACTATGCCAGTGAATGAACTTTTAAAGTTGCAGACTTCTCACAAAAACACATATTAACTATCAGCAAGAAATTATAGGTTTCAATGTCTGCGAGTCTATATCAAATTCTGTTTTTACACAATAGATATGTTTCAAAAAATATGTGTAAAAATATTTAGCATCTATGGGTAAAATAGAAGATAGGACAGTCCTAAGAAATCCAGCAAAAAAAAAATAATATAATAAACATAATTTATATTAGGATCTTATTCTATAAAGACTGCATATGTATCATATAAAGTAAATGATTTGAAAAGGAAAAAGCATGTCAATAATTCATAAACACAAACACAATTAAATATCTATACATATTGTCATTTGTTACTTGCGCATAAAATAAAATTAAAGAAAAGTATTGAAATACTTTAATATACTGACTACATCCAATTTTTGATATCTCCTCAACTGCTCATTAGCCTGGAGGTAAAGAGAAATTTATGAAAAATTTTGTAGTTATTATCTATTCTAGTTAGCGAATTATTTAGTGTGAGGTAAAAGCAACAAACTCATTCAAACTCTGTTTATATATTATCATAGGATAGCAAGTTCAAGAAAATGGCCATAAGCATTGACAAGTTTTGAAGTTGACAGAGAATACAATTCATTTCCAGTTGCCAAAAGTAATGTGGATTGTTTCAGACGTTAGATTGGAAACTGTTCTGTGTAATTCGCCATGCATTACACAACAAACTTGCTCCATGCATCGGAAGTTGATTTATTTTAGACTTTTTTTAATTTGGGAAAAACAATTTCAAAATTTGACTAATGCTCCTTTGCTGTGCAGAATTAGGTTAAAGTCTAAACTGGCTATATCTTTTTCCCCACATAATCTAACCCAAGACCATGGTACATCTATATTTACTAAAACATAATGTCGGTATCGGACCATATTAATTGTACCAACACTTAAAATTCCTCTTTTATTTATTTTTATCTTAATCTTGGCAACATTAGATGCTGTCAAAGAGCTAGGGCAACCAGATTGGCTGGACACCATTTCCTTTCCTTTTATAAGAGGAACGCTCTATCTCCTCTTCTCCTTCTAGAGTAACTGCATCTACTCAATAATTTTTACTAATTTGAAATTATATAGCCACATTAATACTTATTTTTAAATTTATTCAGGATAAGGAGTTTTTTAATAATTAAATTTAATTACTATATGCATAACTATTACATCCATTGCCATTGCAAATATATAGTAATTAATAATGTCATAACCGATGAAGACCATCAAAAAAACAATCAAGAATAAAAAGTTGAATTATAGTCTGAAGATAATAATTTTCAGTTTTGTTATAATAATCATAATTAATGAGCAGTTCATTTGTCTATATATACTTTACTTACATAAATATAAGCTTTACTTCAACAATTGAAAAATACTTTATTTGAGTCTTTTGTAAGAATTCTATCAGAATAAATACCACGATAAAAAAGAAATAGCATTATTTATTAATCAATCAAATTAGAGATTGATAAAATTTACAAATAAATTAGCTGACTTCTATTAAATATGAGAAAATTTAACATTCTATGATATTTGCAGGCAGATGCAAATATGCCAATAGTGATGCATAAACAGTGGTACAAATCTGTTAAATATTTGATTGGATAGGAAAAGATACTGAAGATCCAGATAAGTCCCTCATCTTGGTAGATGAATACCTGCTTTACTCACCTACACATATGCTGGAGTGATTGAACTTGTTTGAAAAATGAGAGACAGGATGTAGAAGCTGGACCCTCATAGGCCCAAGAATAGGTCTTGATGTAAGAAAAACAGATAGCGACCACTTCGAGAATGAGCCACTGCACTGTCTATGAAATCTACTATGGTGTTGCTGCGAGAAACTTCTGAAGACAACCAAAGCTGAAATTTCCTATAAATTTCAAGAGAAAAATATTGTGCTTAAAAATAATTTAAAAATTTTAACTTGCAAATCTAAAGAGATATAGTAGATTCCTTTCATTTAATTTTCTAGATTTTTGTAAGCTTGTAAAAATTGTATTTAAATGTTTTTCACAAAATTACATTAGTATACACATAAAGATTTGCAATTTTCAAACCACAAAAAATTTGTTGTCATCTCAACATTGATAATGAATAAATTTAAGAAAAGTTATAATTAAAGGAGGAAAAAAATCTTAGCTTAGACATTTATAATTGAAAATACTTTTTTTCTGACTACACAAATTAAGAGGCATGACAGGGCATTAAAAAATTTATTAATAGGGCAATATATCTAAATATTAAGCTTTATTATACTCAAATACTTTTTCCCCTTATTTCCTGTTTTACACCCATTGATATCGAAACAGGAAATAAAGTAATTTTCTTTAAGGTTTGAAAATTAGAAACATTAGCATATATGAAAATAATTTATTATAGGAAATTGTTCATCTATATAAGAAAATTAATATTCTTTTTAGTTAATTACTTCCAATAACACATTACTATACAAAAATCTTCATCTACAAAACTGTTTGATAAAAATTACTGTTGAAAGAAGAAATATAAAATTTGAAAGTAAAAAACAATTATATAAAAAAAGTATTAAAATTGTTAAAACATTTAACTAATCACTAACATACGATTTAAGATTTAAAATTCAAATATATATATACATAAGATTAAATAACAAAGTAAAAGCTTATTTTCACATTTTTATTGAATCAATTAGTTACTCAACTTTTAAAATATGCAAGAACCAATCAAAAACTTCTATTTTAATGAATAAAGGAAAATTCTGTTTTTAAATGAAGAAATATAAAGCTGTGAAGTAAGATAATACTTTTATTGAATCAAAAGTTTATTTGCATCTAAATAATGCATGAATTTTTTTAAACTGTAATTTTTATAGATTATATATTTCCCGCATTTCAACAACAAATATTGTAAAGCCCAATTCCAAAGAGTATAATTTAATAAATAAAAAATAAATTAAAAGCTTTTGAACTGACGTATAAATCTAAGATAAAGCTTGAACAGAATTATAGTTAATGATAGACAGAAATTAAGAAACACTATCACAAAAAAGTCTCTCTTCTCTCATATATATATATTACTACACAAAAAAGTAAACAAGTGCCTTAAAACTGGAATGTTTCAAATGTTCACAATAGTTTAAATATCAAAATTTTTAACAAAAGCATCGTTTAACAATAAGATAATAGGATCAAAACTGAAAAAACATTTTTACATTGATATAAATGCTTTACAAAAAGCAAAGAATTTGAGTTTAAATAAAATACATCTATAGTAACATAAATTAAACATGTTATATAAACATATTATTTAATTTTTCTAATCACATAAATCAAACAAATTTACTAAAGTGAGTTTGTCATCCATTCAAAACACATAAAATGTATTAAATAATATGCAAAGTATTATTAAATAGATTATTATAGATCAACAAAAAGTAATAGCATTTAGTTTAATACTGCCTTTGAGAAAAGAAAAAAACCCTCTTAGTTACAATTAATTTATACAAAGTCAAAATCTTCAGTGGTAAATAAGAGCAATACGTAGCTT